>OW203769.1:20045085-20072538 GCA_934045905.1 Leuctra nigra
TACCTACCTATACATCTTTTTGGGGGAAAGTAACATTCTTGACTCAAACCATGGTGAAAATCACACTCAAATAAATCTCTCACAACATTTGGTGTCATTGGCAGGACAATTAGGCCCGGCTGTTTTAAGATCGTGGTTACCATGGCAACATAAAACTAGCACAACCATTAGTAGGCTAGCTTACTTTAGTCTGAAATTGGCTTTAGAAGTAGGTATTTAAAAGTCACCCCTACTCTTTTAACCTTACATTACAACCGCCTTCAACTCTTTTCGGTAAAATAAGACATTATCGTCGCATCAAGAAAGCCGGTGGAACTGTGTCACCTTGGGGGGAGGGGGAGGGGGGAGGGGTAATTAATGAGGTAGGAGAGAAGCCATTTCCTACCTTTCACAGCTCAGTCAGCGGGCAAGGGGGGGGGGGTAGTCCCCGGAGGAACCGGGTGAAGATTGCCAGTGAAAATGTCATCAATTCACCCCCCTCTCTTGGCGAGACATTAAATTAGAAAAAGCGGGGAATTACGTTAAAATGTCTCAACGCCGCAACCCCCCCCCCCCCCCCCCCCCCCCAACTGTAATAACTCTTGTCCGTGTTAGAGTTCTTGCTACGACTTGGAACTCGAGTTCTTTACTTGTGTAGTTTCGTGAATCAGGATAATGATTTGCGAATGCGCTCTGAAGTTCTGAATGATGTGTAAGTTATTTCAAGTTGGTGATTTACTAAATCTCGCGTTAGTTTTGTTTTAAGACGTGATATTTCTTTCGGAGTAGAGACATTGTTCTTTCAGGTTGGGCGAGAAATCTCTTTAAATCATTTGGACTTGTGAAAAATTAATTTTTGTGGTCAAGTATCAGTCTCGAGCTAGATAATTATTTTTACTTATTACTATGAGACATTTTGAGAGAAGATCAATTTGTAGTGAGTTCCGAACTTAGTATCAGTATCTTAGTATTAGTATCGGAACAGGTTGGGTAAGTGGTTAACGCTCTGAACTTGTATTCCGGAGGCCCGGGTTCAATTCCCGCGGCCGTCCTTCCTGACTGGGGTTTTTTCGTGGTTTTCCCTCAGTCGACAGGCAAATGCTGGGAAGATACCCTACTAATAGGCCACGACCGCCTCCTTCCACCTTCCATCCTTACCTACTCTTCACCATCATCTCCCAATCATCATCATAATCATTTCATCCGTCGCCATTAGCCTCGCTGCAGAACAGTGCGACGTTAAGCCCCAGACAAAAAAATGCAGACCAGATTTTTGAATGAGAGGTAAAAAGATGAAAAATTTAGTGAGAGATTGCTATAAAATTTAAAACACTTGCATATGGAGTTGTCTAAAATAATGAAATATCTAAAAGATTTCTGTAAATTCAAGAGTTTTGATATTATGACTAATTTTGTTTTGAGCATCGTTCCAAAGTTTAAGATACTTTATGGCGAAGAAAATATTTTCTCTAAGTTGAATTTATTTTAAACAATCGATGTGAAGTTTCGTGACACATTGTATTTTCAAACAGGTCAAATGGAGAAAGCACTTCTGTTGTTTTCGAAAGTTCTTCCTCTCGAGAAGAAGAATGAGCCGAAAGATTCAACAGTTTCCAGATATTTTCACGACGTTCAAATGTAATTTATTAATCCAGTGTTTGGTTGGTTTCGCTTCGTGGCTGCAAAACCGTCGAACCAAAATTAAACAACAGACCGAAACAAATAGAAAAACAATGAAGATGGAAAAGTTTTGCGCGGAGCCCGCATTTTCTTTCCCAGCTTGAGAAGTCTAGAAGAAGAACGAGGAGAGGAGAGGAGAGAGAGAGAGAGAGAGGGGGGGGGGGGGGTTAGAAAAGGAAATTGAAGCCAGGAAACTAAAGACTTAAAGATTTTTTTATAACTCAGAAAACGTATACATTGACACGTAGGAAACGCTTATAATAAAGCGTTGATATCCGTCAACAACCAAATACTTCCTTCTTCCCAATTTATTGGCTTGCTCTGTATTAGGGAGATATTTGCTAAATGGCAACGCTGAATGTTTTCGCCGATATTGAATGCTGTACTTTTGTACCATATTCTGGCTTTATAAAGCCATATTGTTCTTTATACGATCAGATCATGTATACATTATTTAAAATTCGACCACTTATAATAAGCATAATGTTGTACTGTGTCAGGTTTCCCTGCAATCTTGTAAAATGAAGACAATCTCAGTCGTCGCGCTTGGAATTTGACCTAGATGCATTTACGTTACCACGAGACGCGCTTTGCCGACAGAGTTTCTAATCCTATGGTCTAAATAAATACGTTTTAACTTTAATTTTCCAAATATTATGTTGTTATCAATCTTTATATTTGTTTTTATTATGAAGCGAGCGTAGCCGGTTAAAATTTTAAAAAAATCTCTCGATTGATTGGTCCGATCAATTTGAAATTTTGCAAAGTCATTACAACCAATATTGACACTAATTTTACAAATTTTCAGCCAAATCCTCACATTAGTTAAAATTTAAAACCATATTATCTTGTGAATTTTAAAAGTTCAATTTGAACCGTTTGACCGATCAACTTAAAACTTTGCATGGTCATTGGGACCAACATTTTAGGTATTTTTGCAAATTTTCAGACTAATCTGTCGTTATTTTCAAATGTTATTGTCATTTTAAGGACATTTTGTAATAATCCTGAAATATTTGCAAATTTATGTCAATAATTTCAACCTATTATATCAGTGCTATCTTGATGCTTCAGGTCCAAGGCCTGTAGAGCAGAGACTTACAAACGCAACAAATCACATACAATACGAAGGCTCGCTTATCAACGCGGTACACAGAGCGTTTTCCCAGTAATATTAAATTACTGTTTTTACTCAGTAGGTCTGTTGATAATTTTTTTTTTTTAAATTTTGATATTTTCGAAACATTAATAAATACAATTCAGAATTAAAATCATTTTAAGTTCAACAGAATGTAGATGTATGCTCTCAATTAATTATGTACTTTGTAATTTCATAATTAATAATTTAATCTGTCAACATTTCTAATTCCAAAGAGCAAATGTAAGGAAGATTCCCTTCTTACTTCCTGTGGTTGCATCCATCTTAGCCGACTTCTGATTTATCATTTCGCGAAGTTGGTACCACAGACTCCAGGTCAAGATGGCGTCGCAACATTTAATTAATCCAACCACACATTAATTCTACGGAGATGATATCTGCAGAGATTTACACCAGTTTATTAATTATTTTAGAAGAATCTTCTGTGTTGAAAGAGAGATAAAAAGGGAATGAAAGAAGTAAGTCGTTAGCACAGCAAAGATGAGCTCAACTGTGATTTGTAATGTGGAGCAATGATTAAGATTGTGAAAAGTTTAGTACTTGTGTACTATAATATTTTAATGGGGAAAACAAAGAAAGAAACATATCAGATAAGATGGCAAATTTGTTAAGACTTCAGTAAAATCTGTACCTCAGGAGCAGAAAGTCCGAAGTCCACTCCTCGATTAGTTGCACATATTTGGAATCTTGGAATCTACAGTTCGTTTTTCCTATGCTTGAACTCTCTACAGACCGAGACACCGTCAGTTGTTCTGTTAGGCCGAAAAAGACAACATTGCAAGGTGAGCGCGCAATGAAGTCTTTCTCGGCCTAGCAGAACAACTGACTGTGGCTCCATCTGGTGAGAGTTCATACAGTAAAAAAACAGACTGTAGCTCATCGATAGCAAATTGACAGAAGTCACATTAAGGTAAATTGAAGCAAAATACTGCAGGATGAAGCAGACGCATAAGTTTTGAGCTCACCCCAGGAATCATTCATAGTGACTCCCGGCCTTCTACTTGTAATGTACAGAAATTGTCTATGCAAATTAAATCCTTCTTATGTGCAGACTTTAGCTTTAAAAATTATATAACATGAAAAAATAAAACTTGTTTAGAAATGTATAAATGATCAGCTAAATTCTCAATTGCCTTGGCAATTCAATAATTACTAGATTGACCACTAAGGGCCAGTTTTTCAATGCCTTGCTAACTTTTAAACAGTCAATTAGGACTATATTGCCATGGCAACAACCAATGACAATACTGGAATAACTGTTTTAAACACTTGTTAACCTTAACCAAATGATTTAACAGAGCATTAACAACTATGCCTTAGAGTGTGTCCACTGATGAAATTCTGAGTCACTTCATAACCAACTACGACATTTTACTACAATAAGAAATCTCAACGCAATCTGTATTACAATTAAAATTAAATAATTTTACATGTTGGTAATTCAATAAAAGCAGTTCTGCGTCAGCGTAATAAATTGTTTTTATTTTATGTTGAGAATATCGATTAACTCAAAGCGTAAAAGCAGGAAATATTACAGGTTTCCTTTAGTATAACATTGATTTACTTACACAGGTAAAACTTTAAGTAGTTTACTCTTGGAAGCATGATCGCTCTGAACAAAGTGGATCAGTGAAGTGAGGAGTACGACTTGATGTAGTACTGAGTCTTCATGCACCTTCTTATCGGGTAGTTGATGTACTAAAACAAGTGCAACAATGATTGCTAAGACAACATTCCTGGTCGGTCTGTACCTGATTGTTGCATGTTTCTTGACCAGTACTGTTAGCGGTAAGTCAGAACAAAGTGGATCAGTGAAGTGAGGAGTACAGCTTGATGTACTGAGTCTTCATGCACTTTCTTATCGGGTAGTTGATGTACTAAAACAAGTGCAACAATGATTGCTAAGACAACATTCCTGGTCGGTCTGTACCTGATTGTTGCATGTTTCTTGACCAGTACTGTTAGCGGTAAGTCAGAACAAAGTGGATCAGTGAAGTGAGGAGTACATCTTGATGTACTGAGTCTTCATGCACTTTCTTATCGGGTAGTTGATGTACTAAAACAAGTGCAACAATGATTGCTAAGACAACATTCCTGGTCGGTCTGTACCTGATTGTTGCATGTTTCTTGACCAGTGCTGTTAGCGGTAAGTGTCTTCGCTTCCATTAAAAGTTCTGTTCGGGGAATAAAAAGGGGATAGAATCTATGAAAAGTACTGAATTTCTTGGTATAGTTAGGTATACATTACAATAGCTTTTAAGCTGTGTAAAGCACACTTTGATGGAATTAAGTTTTTTTTTTATTTCCAAACCCTGGTTCCAAATATTATTTGGGTCAGGGGGTAAGACAATTCATAAATTACATTACATAATTACATTCACTGCCTAACCAGACATACTAAGGCTATAAATTTCTCAATCGGCTAGCCGGACCGGTTGATATTTCTTCATCTTCTTCCTCCTCACTTTCTTCCTCCTCCATCTTCATAATTAAACCATTCCATATGTCGCTATTTTCCCACCAACTTTCCCCCTCAACCATCTTCCAGTCTTCCCCTCTTGCACTCACATCTTCTTCAATCAAACTCTTCCACTGCGCTCTAGGCCTTCCAACACTTCTCTTTCTTATCACATTTATTGCTTCCAACTCTGTTCTGGCCATCCTTCCAATATCCATTCTCTTCATGTTACCAAACCACCTCAATCTCTCCCTCCCCAACTTAAATCCCAATCTCTCCACACCCAATTCCTTCCTAATCTTTGAACTTCTAATTCTGTCCAACTTAGTCACTCCTTTTGCACTTCTAAGAAATTTCATCTCTGAAGCTTGTAGCTGGCCAACCTCTTTCTCCCCAACATTCCAGGAAACAGCTCCATATGTTAATATTGGTAAGAAGTACTGTTTAAATATCAACAGTTTACATCTTAATGGGAATTCTGCGCTCCAAAGCAATTTTCTTACTGACTGATAGAAACCTTCAGCCTTAACTATTCTTGCTTGGATTTCTCTCCCAATAGTTGCATTATTGGTTAACATACTGCCCAGGTATTTAAATTCTTTCTTCTCTTGCAGTTCTTGTCCCCTCACTCTAATCCTGCTCCGATCCATAACATTTGCCTTTCTCTCCATGACTAACACCTCGCTCTTCTCCAGGCTTATCTTCAGACCAAACTCTTCTGTCACTCTGCTCCATTCGTCAACCTTCTTCTGAACCTCCTCGCTACTCTCCCCCCATACCATGATGTCATCCGCGTAGATTATAGTTCTTGTATCTTCTCCTGTCGGTTCCACTCTTCTCAACATTTCATCCATTACCACCAGAAATAATGTTGGTGACAACACACTACCCTGTCTTAATCCCTCACCAACCTGAAACCATTCTGACGTCCCAATCTCAGTTTGCACACAACTTGAACTATCCCTGTACAAACTTTGAATCCTGCCAATCATTCCTAAACCAACACCCTTCGTTTTTAAACATTCCCACACCCTCATTATTGGTAAACGATCATACGCCTTTTCCAAATCAAGAAAAACCATTTTCATTACTTCATTTCCGTCCCATCTTCTCTCCATTATTCTTCTCACTGCAAACAATGCATCTATCGTTGATCTCCTCTTCCTAAATCCACAATGTTCTTCTCTTAACCCATCTTCAATCATTTCCGATACCCTGAATTCTAATACTTTCTCAAATACCTTGGCTGTCTGAGACATTAGAGTAACTCCTCTGTAATTAGAACATTTCTTCTTGTCCCCTTTCTTGAACAAAGGCACAATAATTCCTTTGCCCCAATCATCTGGAACCTTTTTCTGCATCCAAACAGCTTTTATTACACGATATAGCCATTTCATTCCAACTTCCCCAGCTGCTTTCACCATATCCATTGTTACTTCATCCCACCCCGGTGATCTTCCATTCTTCATATCGTATAAAGCCCGATATACTTCCGCCTCACTCAAATCCTGTTCTTCCTGTACCCTATTTTCATCGTCCTCATTCACATAATGATCCTCTTCTTCTACAGCATCTGTTATCTTGCTCGTTGTCATATCATCATCTTTTACATTCAACAAATCTGAAAAATATTTCTGCCATAAACATAATATTTCCCTTCTATTTGTAATCATTTCACCTCTATCGTTTTTCATATAGGACTGGTTGTCCCGTTGCTGTCTTCTTGATTTGATTATACTGTATAACATTTTCTTGTTTCCTTCAAAATCAAGTTCCAGTTTCACTGCTAACTCTTCCATAGATTTCTTCTTTTCTTCACCAACAATCCTCTGTACTCTACCCTTACATCTTCTGTAAAATATAGCATTTTCTAATGAATTTTGCAATTCCTTCTTTTGCCAGGCTCGACGTTTTTCAGCAACCGCTTCTCGTACTCTTTCATTCCACCATCTGGTCTCCTTTTCCTTCTTTCTTCCTCTCGCCCTTCCACACACTTTCTCTGTACAATCAACAAACGCTGATTTAAAATCATTCCATTCCTCTTCCACTTCCTTGACATCTCCCATTGGTTGCCTCATACAAAGTTCCTGTATGAACTCTATTCGAACTTCTTTTTCTTGAAGTTTCCAAATCTTAAGTCTTTTATTTTTATACCTGATCAAGTGTCTAGGCATTTCAATTCTAAACTTCCCCACCATTAATCTATGATCGCTGTCAATAGCTACTGATGGGAAAACTCGCACATCCATTAGAAACATACCAATGTCTCTCCCAATACAAATATAATCAATTACTGATTCGGTTCGATCTTCTCCGTAACCGTACCTCGTGATCTGATGACTTTTCCTCTTTTTAAAAAAGCTATTTCCAATTTGAAGCGAGTTTCTGCCACACAACTCTAGCAACTTCTCACCATCTCTGTTTCTGCTGCCAAGACCAAAATCACCCATGATGCCTTCGTATCCAGTCTTATCAATCCCAATCTTAGCATTGAAGTCTCCAATCAATATTACATTCTTCTTTGTTATTAGAACCCTTTCCAAGTCTTCAATAAATGATTCTTTTTCTTCCACTGGTCTTCCCGTCTGAGGCGCATACACTTGAAGTATTTCCACAACAGAACTCTTATTAACCTTTATCTTCATTGCCATGATTCTATCATTAGTATACTGCACATCAATGACACAGTCCTTTAAACTCGGATCCACAACAACTGCAACCCCATTCTTTCCTTCTTCTCCCCCTGACCACCACAACTTGTAACCTTCTCTCAACTGCTTCTCTCCTTGTCCCTTCCACTTTGACTCGCTCAGACCCATTATATTCAATTTCTTCTCCTTCATCACATCCACAATCTCATGAATCTTACCATTTAAAGTTACTATATTCAACGTTCCAATGCTGAACTCTGTTATTTTTCCTATTTTCTTTCCTTCATTCATTCTCACTCTCACTCCCCTTTTTCTCTTCCCTTTATTCCTTTCTTTCGTTTTTCGTCCTCCGGTCTCTTCGACGAGAGTCACCTGGTTCTTCTCTTCACAACTCGACTCCAAAAAACCTGATTCCCTGACCTGTGCTCATTCTCTTCATCTCGCTGTATAGTTATAGTTCCAGTACTCATTCCATTAACTTCTGTTTCCACTGCATTTCTATTATACCATCCCTTTTTCCAACTTGTGTTGATAAAAGACATTGATTTCACTCCAACGTTTCCTTCCATATCCATTCTCATCTTTCTTCCAACTTCCTTCTGCCACTCCCATCTGTTCGTTTTATATCCTGGTGTATATTCAATCTCTATGAATTCACAACCCATACCCTCACTAATGAATTTAATTTCTTTATTAAGGAACTTTCCTGATTCACTTTGAAGTCCAAAAAGAATTATCTCTACCTTTGGACCGAAAAATACCCATGCTGCATGCAATAATTCTTCGAAGTCCTTCATTATCTCAATCCTGTTTCTTCCAGCTCTCACATCCGCATTCCCAATCTTCAATAAGACAGTCTTGGCATTATTCCTTCTACTGGAATAAAACTGACTTTTCATTCTTATTGCCATCTCCTGTATTCTGATTCCCGGATCAATTCTTGCCTCATTTCCTACTTCTTTGCAGAACTCCTCGGCCTCACTTTTGCTCACATCGCCCATCAATAGAGTCACGCTCTGCCCAAAACGTTCATTTTCCGTTACTCCTGTCAGAGGCTGTAACCCTCCATGTCCTTCTTCCTCTGAATTTACTTCCTCTTCCTGAATAATAGTAGTTGTGTTCTCAACGAGTTGTTAACCTCGTTCATTTTCAGTCACTCCTAGACAAGATTGTAACCCTTCAATCCCTCCTTCCTCTAAATTGTCATCTTCTTGAATAGTTATTACCTTCTCAATCAAATTTATTCCACATGTTGACCCTTCCTGCGTTTCTTCTCTTTCCATCACCAATATTCCAGACCTATCAACCATCTCATTCATTTCTTCCAAACTTTTCATTCTGATGTCCATACTATCTGAACACTCAGCTTCCCTCCTCTTAATCTCTTTAACTTGCTCTTGCTCTCCAATATACTCTTGTTCCAATCGGTATATTTCCATCAAGATCTTGTTGCTCTTAGATTCAAGTTCTTCTTTCCAAACGGCTATCTGCACACATGCTAATCGATTTTCTCTTTCATTCATACATAATATTTCATTCAAATGTTTAACATTTTCCTCCATTTCCATTTCCCATAGTATTACATCTCCAAACATGTCACAAGCTGTAACATGTAAACTGAGGGAGGGCGGCCGCCCGAGGTCAACCGGTCATACAACCCCTCACGCGCTCGAGCAGGGGCTCGGGAGTGGTTGACCGGCGAGCGACGGAACTGGTTGTGTTGTGTGTTGTCAGAGAGAGAGACGTTTCTAGAAGCCGACGCAGGCAACTGATTTTTGTACAGAGAAAGAGTGTTGATGATTATTATTTGTCGGACTGTCTTACGACGACTTGTGCTGTGGGATTAAGAGTTATTAAAAGTGTTGTTCAAGTGTGATTGTGTTCAAGGTGTTTGTTTTACGAGCTTCGTGCTTCCTCGTACCCCAGAAGCACGTGGCGCCCATCCCCGTCCGCCAGCGTTCCCCCACCCACCCCATTCCACCGTTAAGAAGGGGCAAACGTTATAACTGGCGCCCGACGTGGGACCGAAATTTTGAAAATGGATTACACACGACTGACGCGTGACGAGATCGAGTATGAGTTGAAGATACGCGGACTAGGCGAGGGACTGACCACCGTTGCCGAAATGAAAACCGTCCTCGCCCAGGCCCTCAAGACCGAGAAGGAGGGGAAGAGCACCTGCCCGCAAGAAACCACTCTGGATCCGGAAGAGGAGCTTGAAACGTGCAAGATGAAAATAGCGGACCTGAATACAGCGATTACCAACTACAGCGGTTCGTCCAAGGCGGATTCGGAGTACAAACGAATAGAAACACGTTTGGGACACATCTTGCGCCGGCTCGGAAGGGTGAGTGCACTCATCGCGGACGTGTGTACAAGACGAACGGAGCTGATACAGGAAGCAGCCAAGTGCGGGGACAAGCTTAAGGAAAAACTGCTTTCAGACCCGTTAGCTATATTGGCGGCCAATAAAACTTTGTCAGATGCCTTGGCTAAGTTAGCAACCGGCGAGACCAGTGCCAGGAAAAAGTATGTTCCAGCCAGAGACTGGGGAGTTACCTTTACGGGGGACGGCCGTGGGTTGAGTGTAAGCGCCTTCCTGGAACGCATAGAAGAATTATGTGAGTCCAGACTACGATCGAAGGAAGACTTACTAGTGGAAGCAATGGATTTATTCGACGGCTCAGCATTAGTATGGTACCGATCCATTAGGCGGCAGCTCGGCTCCTGGGAAGACCTCACGCAAAAACTACGAGAAGAGTTCCTATCACCCGACTATGACGAGGAGTTACTCGACGAAATTAAGAAGCGAACTCAAGGACCGGAGGAAACCATTGGAATCTACGTCGCCTTCATGAGGAACTACATGGCGCGGCTGCAGACACCTTTGGCCGAATCCGTCCAGCTAAGTATAATTCGGAAAAACTTAGACCCGTTTTATGTGGACAGGTTAAGTTTGCAGCAGATCGAGTCCGTGGCCGACCTTCTTAGCCTGGGACGGAAGCTGGAGTACAGCCGGCAACGGGTACGCAAATTTCAGCATCCCGTGCAGCAGAAGGATTCTATCGAACCTGACCTGGCCTACCATGGACGCCGAAGACTGCCAGATCGTCCAGGCCCGAACGTCGGTGCGGTGCAGGAAGAGAATCTAGCGGACGTCTCCACAGCGACCTCGAGAGGCAGCAGAGGGCCATGTTGGAACTGTCAAGGTACCGACCACACCTATCGCGATTGTTTGGCAAAAAGGTCAGTGTTCTGTTATGGTTGTGGTGCAGCAAACGTTTTGAAGCCAAATTGTATCCCTTGCCGTGAACGTGCGGGAAAAGCAGCAGCGGGTCGAGTGTAGGGCGGACTCCTCCTGCAAAGCTGATATGTTCGCCTCCTAACGAAGAGTGGTGTGACTGGTTAGACGTGGTAGCCAATCATAGTCTTCGAGCCAAGCTGGACCATATCCTGGCATCGGCAGGGAATGATAGTCGGCCTAGCCTGAAGGTACACGTGTTGGGGATAGCAATGCAGGGTCTTCTGGATTCCGGAGCATCAAGAACGATTCTTGGTCGGGGCGGCTGGGAGAAGATCAAAGCACTTCATCCTCCTCTTCGGAAAATGGAAGCAGGTATGGTGCGCGTTGCTGATGGACGTTCTTGTCAAGTGTTAGGAGAGGCTGATCTGCCGATTGAATTAGATGGGAGAGTAAAAGTTTTACCAATTTTGGTAGTCCCATTACTGGAGCGTGCCTTATACTTAGGGATCGACTTTTGGAAGACAATGAGGTTTGTCCCCGATGTAGCGCAGGGTACCTGGACCTTTAGTGATAGTGGAGAAATACCCCGGGTAGCCGAGTGTACTCAAATCAAGGACAGACTCTCACCCAAGGAAAGAATTCAGTTGGAGAAGATGGTGACAGATTTGATGGCTCTCCCACAGGATAAGCTAGGGGTAACAGGTTTAGTGCATCATAAGATCGATACAGGAGATGCGGCTCCCATCAAACAACGGTACTACCCTTATTCACCGGTCATACAGAAGCAGATTAATAAGGAACTCGACGAAATGTTAAGGGACGGAGTAGTCGAACCTTCAACCAGTGCATGGAGTTCACCTATTATGCTAGTAGAGAAACCAGATTCCAAGGCCTTTAGGGTATGCATAGACTTCAGAAGAGTGAATGCAGTGACCAAACGTGACGCATATCCTTTGCCGTACGTGTCAGCTATCTTGGACCGGTTAAGGAATGCAACGTACATGTCCTCCCTAGACCTGAAAACGGCGTATTGGCAAGTGCCCCTGGAAGAAGAGAGCAAGGAAAAGACGGCATTTGCAGTGGCGGGCCGGGGTCTTTTCCAATTCCGGCGGATGCCCTTCGGGTTGCATAATTCTCCAGCAACGTGGCAACGTTTAATAGACCGAGTATTAGGCCCAGAACTAGATCCCCACGTATTTGTGTATCTAGATGACGTGATAATTGTTACAACTACTTTTGAAGCACACTTCGAGGTTCTACAGAAGGTGTTGCAGAAGTTGAAGGCGGCGGGCCTGACATTAAATAAGGACAAATGTCAATTTGGCCGTTCAGAGTTGAAGTACCTTGGGTACAGGGTTGATGAGGGGGGTTTACGCGTGAACACTGAAAAGGTTACGGCGATGATTAACTACCCGACGCCCAAGAATGTTACTGAAGTTAGACGTTTCATTGGACTGGCAAGTTGGTACCGACGTTTCGTACCAGATTTCGCCACGAAAATGGTACCACTGAATGAGTTGACTAAAGGGGTGCGAAAGGGCCAAAGAAATCCGCCCTGGAAGTGGGAGGAAAAGCATGATCTGGCTTTTCGACAAATCAAGAACCATTTAGTAGAAGCTCCCCTCCTCACCTGTCCCGACTTCAACCGGCCATTTCTGATACAAACTGACGCTTCAGAAGTGGGTCTGGGAGCAGTTATCTCACAAGAGTTTGAAGATGGAGAAAAGGTCATTGCGTATGCCAGCCGGTCATTGACAAAGAGTGAACGGGTCTACACCACCACGGAATTGGAGTGCTTAGCGGTGGTCTGGGCAGTGGAGAAATTTAGACCGTATGTGGAAGGCTCTCCATTCACAGTCATCACGGACCATCATTCCTTAATCTGGCTACATAACCTCAAATACCCGAGAGGACGGCTCGCTCGTTGGGCGATAAGGCTGCAACAGTACTCGTTCGAAATTCTGCATAGACCCGGGAGGAACCATGCGGTACCGGATGCCTTGTCGAGATCCGTGGGACTTCTGGAGTCTATTGAAATCACCAAGGACGACCATGATGACTGGTATACGGCCCAACTCAAGAAAGTAATGGATTATCCTCAAAATTATCCGAACTGGAAGGCTGAAGATGATAAGTTGTGGAAGCGTTTACTACGAAGAAAAAAACAGTTCCTACTAACTCCAGAAGACGAAGGCTGGAGGATGGTAGTTCCGAGATCACTGCGGAAAAGTCTTCTAGTAGAATACCATGATCAGCCGACAGCCGGGCATCTGGGAACCTTTAAGACTATCAAGAGGATATCCGAAACGTACTACTGGCCAGGCATGGCCGCCGACATCAGTCGTTATGTCCAGAAGTGCAAGGTCTGCCAATCCCTCAAGCCTGTGCAACAACTACCAGCGGGGTTGATGGGAAGCCAACGGGAAGTCACCAATCCTTGGCAAATGATCTCCACAGATTTGATGGGCCCTTTCCCGGTTTCCTCTAAACAAAACCGGTTCCTGTTAGTGATTGCCGACTGTTTCACCAAATATACCTTACTCTTCCCGTTACGAACTGCAACTGCAGAGAAGATAGCCCAAATCATGGAGCATGAAGTGTTTCTCGTGTATGGAGCTCCCCAATATGTGATCTGCGACAACGGAACTCAGTACACCAGTAAACAGTTTGTGGATAAAGTTACCGGCTATGGGGGGAAAATCCTTTACAACCCAAATTACCACCCGCAAGCGAACCCGACAGAGAGAATCAATCGCGTCCTGAAGACGATGATAGCGTCGTACGTGAAGGATAACCATCGGAGTTGGGACAAGAATTTACCACAGTTGAGGCACGCCATCTGTACGGCGACACACGAAGCGACGGGTTTCACACCCGCTTTTCTCAACTTTGGCCGAGAACTCTTCTTGTCCGGGACGTCGTACCGCAAGTTGGAAGAAGATGGTTACGCTCCGAGGATGGGTCCACGTGAACCTCGGGCCAAGCTATTAAAGGAACTTCCCGCACTCTACGCCGAGGTTACTGATAGACTCCAAAGAGCCCACGAGAAGAACAGCCGGATCTACAACCTCCGTCGCCGTCCACTGCAATTTCAACCAGGAGATGTTGTTTGGAGAAAGACTTTTCCCCAATCAGATGCCGCGCGCTACTTCACGGCGAAGTTAGCACCGAAGTATACGCGGTGCTTCATCCACAAGCGGGTGTCCAACCTAGTCTACGAGCTGCGGGAGGAAGATGGGCGAGTACTTCCAACCAGGTGGCACGTACACGATCTCAAGCCGGATGCGACGCCCGAAGCAGAAGATAATTTATAAAATAAATTCTTAAAAGAGGAAAAGGTGGAGTTTGTAACATGTAAACTGAGGGAGGGCGGCCGCCCGAGGTCAACCGGTCATACAACCCCTCACGCGCTCGAGCAGGGGCTCGGGAGTGGTTGACCGGCGAGCGACGGAACTGGTTGTGTTGTGTGTTGTCAGAGAGAGAGACGTTTCTAGAAGCCGACGCAGGCAACTGATTTTTGTACAGAGAAAGAGTGTTGATGATTATTATTTGTCGGACTGTCTTACGACGACTTGTGCTGTGGGATTAAGAGTTATTAAAAGTGTTGTTCAAGTGTGATTGTGTTCAAGGTGTTTGTTTTACGAGCTTCGTGCTTCCTCGTACCCCAGAAGCACGTGGCGCCCATCCCCGTCCGCCAGCGTTCCCCCACCCACCCCATTCCACCGTTAAGAAGGGGCAAACGTTATAAAGCTTCATTCTCTTCCCTTTCTGACTTCTTACTAAGTTCTTTCACCTCATTTCTAAGCTCTTTCATTTCTTCTCTCATTTCCTTAACCTCTGTCACCAAGAAATCATGATCACATTGCGGTCCCAACAACGAGTTTGATTTACTTACAAGCTTTGTTTGAACTTGCTGTGTTTCCACTTCTTTTCCTGGTGAAGTTTCCCTCGTTCTGCTTCTTCTGCTGTTCTTATCCTTCTTAGCCCCTGCACTCAAATCTCCCTTCTTTTTTGATCGTAAATTCCTCTCCATGCTCTAGTGGCCTTGATTTTAAAAATCACAATCCACTTCACCGTGAACAATGATTCCTTTGTCTCACAATAAATTCTAATAAGTGGACTCAATGAATTTACATTGGCATTCAAATTATATAACCAAAAAACATTCAATTTTCACGATTTTTACCTCAAATTGCTCCTCTTGCCTTTCCTTCCAAAGTTGATGCTCTTCAAATCACAAACAGTACTGAATTTCCATAAAATACAATTAATTCAGCAGCAGTTCTTCCTTCCAACTGTATCAAACCACGGCCTTGGTTTGAAAATTTAAGGTTAAAAAATAAGTAGGATATACTGAGGCGCCTATAAAGAAGCAATGAAGTCATTTATTGCATCAAGGTCAACGAATCAAAACTATATATTGAAGATCAGAACACCGGGTTATCAGTGGTACTCAACCTTTTTGACTTGCTGGCCAATAATACGAATTTGCTTTTGTGGTTTGTGGGCGGGCCGCATTTTTTTTTTAATACAATAATGCTCACGTGATCAGGTAGGTTCATTCCAGACGCGTAGGAACTACATTTATATCGGGGGGGGGGGGGGGGGGAGTTTGCGATACCCGGTAGGGGGGGGGGGGGTCAGTCTCCTCGAGTGCCCCCTCCCCTTCTTACGTGTCTGGTTCTGGTTCATTCATTGTCTTTTGTTTATTAGGAAACGAATCGAACAATGTTGCACACGGCAAAACAATTTACACTCTTTTACAATTTTCGGAATTGAAAATGGTTTCATTTCCGTTGCAACAAGTATGAATTACATTTCGTCGCATTTTCAGCCTGATGCGTGGATCCTAACATGATAACTCTCAAAATTTCTCTCAAATGAAACTAGATTTTTAAAATTATTTTCACAGTGGATACATTTTGTGAATAAGTAGGTATTTGAAACATCAACTGGGGGCCACAAAAATTAGTCCCCGCAGGTTGAGTACCCCTATTTTAGATCATTATTCTTTGCCAGGAAAATGCAATGGGGCTTCCCCATTTGATTTGAAATTTGTTTCAGGTGCACATTATGTGAAGGTAAATTGCAAACCCGGCTTGAAGTTCGACACCGGTGTGCTTCTCTGTGAGTGCTTGGACTTCGGTCGAGGTGCCTCTTGCGGTCAGAGCAAAACATCAACAACAACAACAACATCAACAACAACAACAACAACAACACGGTCTTCAAAGATCACCAAACCCCGCAGATTTAGGAATGGGGCAGTGATGTGATTCCTCATTCATTTAACGCCGTCAAACAGACGCGTAGGAACAACCTTCATCATGGGAGAAGGGGGGGGGGGGGGATTGTGACACTCGGAGGGAGGGTCGCCCCCCCCCCTCCCAGTTTTAGCCCCACAAGGCTTTTTTTAAATTTAATTTATACCAGTTAAAAATGTTTCTGGGGCTTTAAAATTCACAAACTTAATAAAAAATATCCAATTGTTGCCCCGTAGGGCATTTTTTTCGAATATAAATATTTTAAAATCGATTCTGGTATGCTTAACTGCTCAAATTACAACAAATAACTCCCATTTCTTCCCCGCAAGACATTTTAAAGTGATTCTTGGACACTAAACTCAATTTTTCTTGAGTGCCTCCCCCCCCCCTTCCTACGCGCCTGCCGTCAAAACAACGTCGGCATTCAACGCCGTTAAATATGTAGGTAACAGAGTTCTAAGAACTTGACTTGAATGCGTTCAAATTGACAACAGATTTAACATGTTAAAAGATAGGCAAGTTCCTAGAACTCTGTTACATGTTTAACGGCAAAGCTCCCTTGGTGTCGGGTGAGAATAACGATGTCAAGTTAGTAATTAGTAAGTCGAACAAAATCATACATCATTTTTATTAATCTTATTTAAGTCAATGTAAAAAATATGTAATTTGTTTCCAAATGTGAAAAGATTTTCGTCCTTGTGATCACGAGTAGTGAGCGTGGCTTTAAATAGTTTTTTAACCGATTTTTATCAATATCTTTTACCAATGTAATTGTTAACAAAATAGGGCTTTGAACGAGTATTCAGAACAGTTCAATGAAAATAATTTCATAGTTTGGAATAAGTTATTTGCTTTATTTTGTCCAAAAGATGTTTAGTACCATAATTTTACTAATTTTCGGGTACTAAACATCTGTTGGACAAAATAAAGCTAATAACTTATTCCAAACTATGAAATTATTTTCATTGAACTGTTCTGAATACTCGTACAAAGCCCTATTTTGTTAACAATACATTGGTAAAAGATATTGATAAAAATCGATTAAAAAACTTTTCAAGGTCGAACTCACTACCCAGCCGTCTTAATAATGAAAGAATGACTTCCCACATTTCAAACATTGTACCCCAGTGATTTTATAAGCAGATGGAATTGAATAGTATGAAGAATCGTTAAATTAATTAGTATATCTATTATATGAAGTAATAAGTAGAAATGAGGTACTTGAGGGAACTATACATTTTTAAACATACAGATTTAGGCACGTTTCACATATTTATACTTTATTCATTACAATTTTAAAATTGTTTATTTTGTAAGTACGTAAGCGTACCGAATTAAATTATGAAACAATCTATTGTAGTAAAATATGTTTTACAAAACGTTTTCTATTCTCTATAGGTTTTCGAATTTTTAATTGGGCAGAAAAAGTTCATCAACAATCAATACCATTATTTATAGAGGTTTATAAATAAGATTAAACAAACAATTTTTTTAGTAATCTTACATTTTAAATAAATACCAAAGAAATAAAAATACAATTTATCAAAAACATCGAAATGAATTAACCAAACCATTCTAATAACGTTCCCGCTATGAACACTAATTCCTGAGCAAACACATCGATACTTGTAGTACGAAGTTAGATTGAGTCAATTCATAAAAAATCACACAATAAATCCCAGAGTAGTTGTAGTTTTATTGCTCCAGTAAACTATTTTATTTTCTTCATAAACCTGAAATGTTGAATAATGTCGTGCATGTAATGTAATAATCTTGTATGACTCACCGATCTGCATGTTCTTAACATCAGACTTTTGTTTTAGTAGCGCTAAAACACAATAACAATGAATCCTGACAGGAGTCTGTGTTGTGTTTCGCTACCCACAGCAGCAATAAGATCTCGAACTTAATCATATTTACGTAATAAAAAGGCCATAAACTTTGGTAATACCCTTGGGAAGTAAGAAATAGCATTTTATTCAAAGGAGCATTTTAAAATTAAGTTCAAAATGGTCCTAAACGTTGAAGCGTTGATAAATCAAAGACATTCGCTCCATTTGGGATAGGCAACTGCTATTACGGCAGCGCTGAATGTTTATCACAATGTTGAAGGCGTGATTCTTTACAATATTCTGGCTTTAAAAAGACAGAATATTCAATCTCCTTACGATCATATCATGCCTACATACGACCACATAAGAAAATAAAAAAAACATAAGGAAACATAAGGAAAACGCTCTGTGTAACGCGTTGATGAGCGAGCACGGATACGGACTGGATGAAGACAGAATTACAGGTCGAGTTCACATCAAGAATCATTGAATTAAAAGGGACATCCGCCCTCCTACCTTTGAAGTACAGAGCAATTTCTTGATTCATCATTAGAATGATTAGCATGATTTTGTACACTTGACAAAATAAAAAATGATCGCGAATAAATTTGAATGACTGTTGGTCATGTTCCATAATAATCAAAGCTTGTTATCATTGAAATGAGGTCACCTAATCTAGTCGGGCGCTAGCTCGACGCTGTGAGAGAGAAGCTGGCTCCTTCTGATGTGGATGCAGTGAGAGAGAAGCTGGCTCCTTCTGATGTGGATGCAGTGAGAGAGAAGCTGGCTCCTTCTGATGTAGATGCAATGAGAGAGAGAGAAGGTGGCTCCTTCTGATGTGGATGCAGTGAGAGAGAAGCTGGTTCCTTCTGATGTGGATGCAGTGAGAGAGAGAAGCTGGCTCCTTCTGATGTGGATGCAATGAGAGAGACGCTGGCTCCTTCTGATGTGGATGCAGTGAGAATAAGAAGGTGGCTCCTTCTGATGTGGATGCAGTGAGAGAGAGAGAAGCTCCTTTTGATGTGGATGCAATGAGAGAGAAGCTGGCTCCTTCTGATGTGGATGCATTGAGAGAGAAGCTGGCTCCTTCTGATGTGGATGCAGTGAGAGAGATGCTGGCTCCTTCTGATGTGGATGCAGTGAGTGAGAGAGAAGCTGGCTCCTTCTGATGTGGATGCAGTGAGATTGAGAATGTGGCTCCTTCTGATGTGGATGCAGTGAGAGAGAAACTGGCTCCTTCTGATGTGGATGCAGTGCGAGAGAAGCTGGCTCCTTCTGATGTGGATGCAATGAGAGAGAGAGAAGCTCCTTTTGATATGGATGCAATGAGAGAGAAGCTGGCTCCTTCTGATGTGGATGCAATGAGAGAGAAGCTGGCTCCTTCTGATGTGGATGCAGTGAGAGAGAGAAGCTGGCTCCTTCTGATGTGGATGCAGTGAGAGAGAGAAGCTGGCTCCTTCTGATGTGGATTCAGTGAGAGAGAAGCTGGCTCCTTCTGATGTGGATGCAGTGAGAGAGAGAGAAGCTCCTTTTGATGTGGATGCAATGAGAGAGAAGCTGGCTCCTTCTGATGTGGATGCAGTGAGAGAGAAGCTGGCTCCTTCTGATGTGGATGCAATGAGAGAGACGCTGGCTCCTTCTGATGTGGATGCAGTGAGAATAAGAAGTTGGCTCCTTCTGATGTGGATGCAGTGAGAGAGAGAGAAGCTCCTTTTGATGTGGATGCAATGAGAGAGAAGCTGGCTCCTTCTGATGTGGATGCAGTGAGAGAGAAGCTGGCTCCTTCTGATGTGGATGCAGTGAGAGAGATGCTGGCTCCTTCTGATGTGGATGCAGTGAGTGAGGGAGAAGCTGGCTCCTTCTGATGTGGATGCAGTGAGATTGAGAATGTGGCTCCTTCTGATGTGGATGCAGTGAGAGAGAAGCTTGCTCCTTCTGATGTGGATGCAGCAGTGAGAGAGAAGCTGGCTCCTTCTCATGTGGATGCAGTGAGAGAAAGGCTGGCTCCTTCTGATGTGGATGCAGTGAGACGTGACGAATCATTCGTCCAGTTTGTTGTCATTACGTGAAATCTACGCTTCTGTCATTGAATCGCAATCCAGCATCAACCGAAGAAAATTCCAAATATATAAATACAATTATAACAGATCATAATTTTCACGAGAAACATCAAAATTAACGGGGCAGTTTATCAATGCCCTGCTCAACCAGTAGTTAAGTTGAACGGTCATTCAAAGAATGTAATTGGATGTTGCCATGACAAAATAGTCCTAATCAACTGTTTAAAATTTAGCAGAGTATTGAAAACACAGATTAATATACCGTAGATTATTATTATTACAGTGCATGTCCAAAGTAACCACTCCGCAAAGATAAAGATCCCAATAATTACCTGTGAGCACATTGATACGCCGCGAAGTCCGAGGATCTCGTCCAACACGGTAACAACGTGATCAGCGAGAAACAACAGACAGCGACATCAGCTAGACTAGACCAATAAGCCGAGTTGAACGACTCATTCCTAATTACCTACACAAGAACAGAAACAATCAGAAAGCAGCAAAGTAAACCCCAGAAATTAACTAGATTTTAACTCTACTAGGCTGAAATGAGCAAAAGTTACGTTCCCACATACTACAACAACTACTTTACATGTGATAAACGGTCCTAACAGCAACTTATGTTAACTTTACGTTAAAGTCCACTGAAGCCATCACAAGTGGTGTGTTAATGCATGTCAATGCACAATGCTGTCCGGGTAACGTCCTCTGCGTTTTCCCATAGCAGTGCATCAAAGCGGTCGAACTAGAGTCCGTCCACATCACGACCAAAGCACTAGTGCCGAGGAAGTGTTGCATTCCAACACAAGTCATGTCCGCTTCGAGTGAACCCTCAGAGAAGATAGCACAAGTCACGCCACCGCACAAACACGCACCGGTGCACGCACAAATGAGCGTGACACGCAACATTTAGCGCACATGAACCGTGCAGCAGAGAGATACAGTAACGCAACCCGTGTTCAATTCAGTTACTACTAATATGGGAACTATTCCAGCCTGAGGATTGGACATGCGCCGGACAACGCAATCCTGTCGAGCGTCATCTGTCGTCGTCATGCGAATCTGAAACAATAGAGATCAGTTTTGTTACTCTCAGTTGTTCGTGTGCTCGTTTTGACTTACAGTTCTGTCAGAAGGTCTTTGGGCATGCACTTCAAATAAATAATCAATTAAAAGTATGTATCTAAACATGTAACCCAAAAGGAGTGATGGTTTTTGTTGTTCTGAATCACATTGGTTCTGAATCACACGTCTTGTCTGACGTCACCAACTCTAAAGACACGTGATCCACACGACTGGTTCAACCTGTGGAGGGAATAGGTTAGGGGTTGGTCCTCCCAGATGCTGGGAATCTGTAAACAATTCAGTTAGTCGACGGAGATCTTTGAAATACCGGATTCTTCATCATCATCAACGCTCTTGTCAGCAGCTTGGAATCCTCAGGACATGGACAGCTGATAGAGTCGAACCGCGGCCTCTTGGTCTTGATCGGAGATCCCTGGGTCCTCATTCACGAAGCGCAGTTAGCTTGAGTTAGCTCGTAGTCCCATAAGAGGCAAACGGAAGCGAACGAGTTCGTCAGAGCGTTTTTTTGAAATTTTGTCTTCCCACTAAATAATTTTAAAAAATCAGATAGTAATGACCCATAACAGCCTAATAGACTAAATAATGCCGCACACTGGAGTACTTTATGACCTCTGGTGCGACCTCAAAGTGTTAAATACCATTATTTTGTATTTAACACTTTGAGGTCGTACCAGAGGTCATAAAGTTCTCCAATGTGCGGCATTATTTAGTCTATTGGTCTGTTATTGGTCGTTACTATCTGAATTTTTTAAATTATGTAGTGGGAAGACAAAATTTCAAAAAACGCTTTGACGAACCGTGCGATTCCCGTTCGCTTCCGTTTGCCTCATAACATTGGCCGCCCCCGGTGAAGATTAGGTTGTGTAGTTGTGTAGTAGTGCTCAAGTAAATTGATTGATTTCTATTTGAATTCTTAAACATGGCTGAACCATTCATGTCGAGGTCCGAGAGGGAAATGATGTATTTCGTTTCCTGTCCATCACCTATATAGGGACATGACTAATTGTTGACGTGGCCTAGCAACAAAGACTGTAACAGTGAAATGAAGGAGTTATTGGTGTGGAAAACGGATTGTTGATGGTTGGATATTCCATCAGATTATCCACCAGCAATAATAGTATCCAATAATATAAATAATAACAATAATGTCAATATCCAAAATAACTCTTTTCTAGCGTGACGTAATTTATGCACAGCCCCAGTGAACTCCATGGTTAAATAAAGGGTTGGGCGAACCGGTTCGAAACCCGAACCGAACAGCTTTAGGTGTTCGCGAACCGAACCTTAAAATGAAATATCCGAACCGAACCGAACCTTTGTTACAGAATTAATAATTTTAATTTTCTCTTACTTTTGTACTTGTCTTTTTATTAAATGATGTGAATCAATTTTATCAAAATAATATGCACTTAAATGATGGGCATTAATTAGTTAATTGAGTTAATGTTCGTGTTTCCATAGGGCAGTGAAAAAGGATTTTTATTTTTAGTAAAAAACTAATTTAGAATTTAGTTTAGAATTTAGATTTAGTTACAAGTTTTCTTTTTCAGCCATAACAAACAACTAAAGCAAATTTAATATCGTTTATTTACATAAATAGACCCTTTATATCCTCCATTATCCCCCTTATGGATAGTACCACAGAATTTACCAGAGGTCAGTCGTGTTCCTTATTTTCTCGAGCGTAGTTGCATCACCATGGTTGCTATGGTAACATACCTCAGTCTTGTTTATTTTTCTGGGGGGCAGGACATTTTTAAAAGATAAACAGTTAATTATATGAAATAAAATTTATTTTGATAATGATAACTAATTATTTATTTACTGAAAGCATCTGTCCCCCAGTTAGATTTTGTTCAGCTGTGACGTCAGATGATATTGCCCTATAATCATGAAGAAAACATCCCTGGAACGTCGCTCTACCCACCAGGGATCGAACCCCTGTCCCTGGTGCCACCGTCACGCCGTCTGCGCCTGCGCCCGCTCGCGCTCGCCGCCGCGACGCTCGGCGTCGGTCAGAGCGTCGTGGACCGCGCGACGCCGAGGACGTGTGAACCGACGCCTCTTGGAGCAGCGTCACGACGCCACGTAGACGCCCGCAACAAGTGTTATGCGAACTCGGCGCGTTCTTTCAAGTTCAAGCCGGTTTGAATAATTACTTGTCCTTCGTTACGAGAAGATTGATTCCAGAAACTATTATTATCTAACAAAACATTTTTAAAATTATATAATAACGATAATTTTATGAATATTAATTGAAGATTTAACAAAGGGGAAATTTTAAAATCGTTGATGACTAAATTATCTGGGGTTTTGCGAAATTAAAATAAAATTATTTTAAATTTTTTGAAACCCAGTGTCAAATATTTTGTTTGTATTATTGGCATTAAAGTACCAGATTTTCCTCATTCATCAGTGGAACTTGATTATTAATCAATCAAAATAACTCTATATTCTTATTTTCACTTTAGACTCTGCTTTATTTGATAATCGGAAGATGATCGAAAACACAATATTTTCGTTCTGAAGTGTCAAAGATAAACCGTGCTTTTAACATAACAATATAATTTACTCTCCGATATTTATATAAAAAACACATTACCTAGTTTAAAATTCAATCAATTGCTTTGTAATCTGGCAACATCGCTGATCTGACAGGATAATTTCTGTTTAATGGACGCTTTATGTTTCCGTGGAAGTAATTGACAATTGGGACATGCGAGGAAGGGTTGTGTTCTGATTTGACTTTGTGCGTGTTTCAAAGTGCGTTTATTCACAATCCGTGTGTTGCGTTCATTTCATGGACTGAAAACAATTGGAATTAATTCATGTAAGTACCTGGTCTCTTATCTACCTGCTTTATAAGCGGGACTACATGACACTTCATCTTTTACCAAGATATTATTGAAGAGGTCTCCGATAGACATAGCTGAACAAATATTTCATTGTGCACCAAATAAACGAAGGAAAAAGTGGGGTACCTACCCTAACTAATTTCCAAGATATCACTTTATACATTTGAGTTAGCCCTATCTTTAACATGGCAAGTCGAAAAAACACAGTCATTTTTATAGTAAATATTAGATTTTAACTATTTTCCGCCGATAGATTTTAGCCAAAAACTAATATTATGTGCATTATACATTAAGGTATTAATTTCGATTTTTATATTATATACCTACCCACGTTTTTAAAATCTAGAAACCGAAATCGAAATAATTTTCCTATACCTCTTGTGTTAAAATTTCCTCATAATCTGAAGACATCATATTGAAAACATATTGTATATTGAATCATATTGTTATTGATATCATTGTACTCTGCAAATTATTTTCCATCTTGTGCTCGAAAGTCCACATTTAATAAGTTAAAACTTGTGTTGAAGTTGTGGATTTAAGCAGTGGCAAAGCAGAGATTTAAATAAGTATTTTTGCGATTATATCGACTCGGGTTTCATGTCGGCAGTGTGTTTTATGCTTGTTTATGGTGACATGTTCCGCTGATCAATACATCAAGTTGTGTCCGTGGTTTATTGTTTTATTATTGTTTAAAGTTTTAAGACTCAAGGTTTTGGTATTAAGTCTTGATCCAAAAACTTTAATCGTGTCATGAGCTTGATAGCATCGGTGTTCTCAGCAATAATGTTTCATGTATACAACAGTTTCTGGTAATTTAAGGTGATACTAGCGCTCGGCCGTTTTAGAAAATTGAGAGAGAAAAATTGTTTCATAAGTGAGTGTATTTTTAACAGGATGTTCACATGATCAGTCTGATTGCATATTAGTAGCACATTTTCATTTTTGCTTATTGCATAGTTAATTAGGTGCCGGTTATTCAACAAAACCGCGCAAAACTATGAAATTTCCGATACGATTGGAGACCAAACCCGTAAATGAATTAATTGATCTCAAATTTTAATCACGATTAAATGAAAGACAAACTTAGGGTTATCACTTGGAACATTTTTGCAATTTAATTTTATACGGCGCCCAGGGAGACAAGAAAATAGCTAATTTTTCACCCAAAATCCACTAGTTATTACTAATTAACGAAACAAAATATAAAAAATTTACCTAGGGATAACCAAAAGTTTGTCTTTTATCTAATCACGATTAAATTTTCAAATAATTTGGTCTACCCATTTCGTCTCCAATCGTATCGCAAAAAGTGTCTAAAAATGATACAAAATCGCTCGCGCTTGCAGCACCTTAATAAGTTTATTTAAAAAAGGATGGAATTAATGTGTGTTCATTTAGTGAAGCGGTCGCTCCACCCAGCCAAGTCGTACCGTACACTCACACTCACTCAACATACCGTTAATACCTAAGAAACTGAGGACATCCCAAACACTTCTACTGCATTATAATTACTTCTCGTATGGACATTACAAATATGATAATATTTATTATTAGTTTAAATGTTATTCAGAAATGATTCCATTTTGTGAATATTGGATCACGCAAGTTTAATTTATTTTCGTTCTGTATGAAGAAGTTGGTAAATCAGAAATTTAACATTACTTTTTATTACATTATTAAATCGTTACCAACAAATGAGGTATGATTTGCTGGCTCACAGTATGAAGAGAAATATTTCCTTCCTAAACAAATAAAACAGCTCTACGTAAAGGGATTTTATTTGTTTTATTTGTTTATTTGTATGATATATCCAACAGAGTCTCCACACGTATATAACATATAAATAACAGGAACTACATGAACATATTTTGAAGTCGTCAAGTTGAAGATATGAAGATACGCCGAGAGAATAAGTGTACAAAACCAAATTATTTAAAGCATCAGCGACCACGACACGGTTTTATATATAAACGTATCGACATGTTAAATGCGCATTAAAGGAAGTGAAATTCAAATACATTTAGCTTTTTTAACATCTGGAAGCAGCTTATATTTTTCAATAATTTTACGCAGTAAAGCTCTACACACAATAAAAGTATTAGCGGTATTTGAACGAAACGGATTGGCTGGTGGTTCCTTGACAATCAATCCGTGTTATTATCAATGTAATCAGAGCTCACCTACTATAGAATTAAATGACGAGTTTGCACAGACCACAATCGGATGATGCCATCAAATCTTTATCATGCAATTATATTCATTCGAATTGTTTGTGGGTGAACAAAGATGAATTGATTATTTTTATTTATCTTCGACAATGACACAATATTAATAATTGCAATTCAAATGTCATCCTTCCTTTTAAAAGAGAAAGTTCTGAAAGCTTCCACGAAAACAAAACTTAAACAATAACGAGCTTTCCTAGAAAACATGTTTCCACATAATCTGTTTTCCATGACACATACGCGGCTCTCTGTAACTGCAAAGCCGGTGTCTGGTTCTATCTGGCGAGGCAAGAGGGAAATATTCCCGGCCCTTGATGAATTCAGCTCGCCTTTGTCTGAACAAATATCTGTAACTTAATTACTCGAGCCGCACTCCATGGTGACAGCGGCTGGACACTTTGATCAACACGCACTGTGCTGCGTACAAAACACTCTCTCTTCACCAGCACTTGCCCCTCATTGCAAGGTGACGCCGCTCTCATTTGTGAGGGTTGCTTTTCTTGCAACCCTTCATGTTTTAATGTGGTAAATAGAATTAAGAGGGCTGAGTAGTGAGCGTGGCCTTGAAGAGTTTTTTAAACGATTTTTATCAATATCTTTTACATATGTAATTGTTAACAAAATAAGGCTTTGTACGAATATTCAGAACAGTTCAATAAAAATAATTCCAAGACTTGTAATGGTTTATTAGATTTACTTTGTCCTACAGATGTTTAGTGCCCGAAAATTAGTAAAATTATGGTACTAAACATCTGTTGGACAAAATAAAGTTAAAAACTTGTTCCAAACTATGAAATTATTTTCATTGAACAGTTCTAAATACTCGTACAAGCCCTATTTTGTTAACAATTACATTGGTAAAAGATTGATAAAAATCGATAAAAAAAAACTCTTCAAGGCCCGCTTACGAATTTACAAATAAAAATGTTATACCAAAAACTTTTTGAAATAACTTTATTG
>OW203769.1:20072738-20222370 GCA_934045905.1 Leuctra nigra
CCACGATCTTGTTTTGTGTTCTTATCGCATTACGTATCAAAGGTAACGGAGAAGAGCAGGTAAATTTGATCGTAAACGATTCATTACTATACAGTTTGTATGAATATTGATTTCTAACAAGACCTTTGCCTCGGATTCACCGGAAACTTGATTTCTAGTTTATACTTCGCTTTACTGATGGGTTATCTGTATAAGTAGTGTCCGTGTGAAAATCTATTTAGGTGATAAACACGTTTTATGAGACAGTATAATATTTTAATAACTAATATAACTCTTTCACTGAGCATTTTACTACTTTACATAATTCAACTTATCGAAGCGTGAATAATTTCAATATGTAAAATATTTGAATTTTGTGAATAGAAGATAATGATTGTTTTAGAAGATAAGCAAAACTTTCTCCATAAAAGTCCGTTATATTCTTCTTTATGAATGTGTGATTTCCATTTGCTCTGAGTCTATTCTGTGATTGAAAACGACCCGCCACTGAATTTCCCGAAATGTCGGCCAGTTACTTGATTTCCAATAACAAAAACCATCGTTCATTTTTAATTTCGCCTCAGTGTTTCCATGCTCTGATTTCCGGATGGCTTCGCTCTGTTCTTGTTGTACTTTATTAAAACTACACAAAATGCAATTTGCGGTTGATTTTGCTCGAATATTTTCCCCCGTTAATGTTTACTTTTAATTCTCGCTCAAGTTGCTACGCGCGCATTCTGATTGGCTGATCACAGCTCAGGCAGAAGGGCGCGAGTTCGAGGATCAGTGAAGCGCTGCGGGTCCAGTGGCGTGCCGTCAGGGGAAAACAGCTCAGGCAGAAGGGCGCGAGTTCGAGGATCAGTGAAGCGCTGCGGGTCCAGTGGCGTGCAGGCAGGGGAAAAAGCTCAGGCAGAAGGGTGCGATGTTCGAGGATCAGTGAAGCGCTGCATGTCCAGTGGCGTGCCGCCAGGGGAAAACAGCTCAGGCAGAAGGGCGCGAGTTCGAGGATCAGTGAAGCGCTGCGGGTCCAGTGGCGTGCAGTCAGGGGAAAAAGCTCAGGCAGAAGGGCGCGAGTTCGAGGATCAGTGAAGCGCTGCGAGTCCAGTGGCGTGCCGTCAGGGGAAAACAGCTCAGGCAGAAGGGCGCGAGTTCGAGGATCAGTGAAGCGCTGCGGGTCCAGTGGCGTGCAGGCAGGGGAAAAAGCTCAGGCAGAAGGGCGCGAGTTCGAGGATCAGTGAAGCGCTGCGGGTCCAGTGGCGTGCCGTCAGGAGAAAACAGCTCAGGCAGAAGGGCGCGAGTTCGAGGATCAGTGAAGCGCTGCGGGTCCAGTGGCGTGCAGGCAGGGGAAAAAGCTCAGGCAGAAGGGCGCGAGTTCGAGGATCAGTGAAGCGCTGCGGGTCCAGTGGCGTGCAGGCAGGGGAAAAAGCTCAGGCAGAAGGGCGCGAGTTCGAGGATCAGTGAAGCGCTGCGAGTCCAGTGGCGTGCCGTCAGGGGAAAACAGCTCAGGCAGAAGGGCGCGAGTTCGAGGATCAGTGAAGCGCTGCGGGTCCAGTGGCGTGCCGTCAGGGGAAAACAGTTTAGGCAGAAGGGCGCGAGTTCGAGGATCAGTGAAGCGCTGCGGGTCCAGTGGCGTGCCGTCAGGGGAAAACAGCTCAGGCAGAAGGGCGTGAGTTCGTGGATCAGTGAAGCGCTGCGGGTGCAGTGGCGTGCAGTCAGGGGAAAACAGAGAATCAGGACAAAATGTAAAAATAGGAAGAAAAACATGTTTATATTAGGTAAGGATATTTCAAGGTGTTCAAGGTGTTATTTGACAATATTCAATTTCCTTTAACTAAGCCAAAAATGCAAAAAGACACTCTATAGGAAATAAATGTATAAAAGAAAGTGCAAATTAATATTTATAAACTCTGAAAATCAACTCTGCAATTAAAGGGTACATGGAAAGAACGCTATAAGTCCCATTCGGATGAAACTGAGATGAACGAAGTTTTATGTTGAAACTTGTAAACTTGTATATTTGTCGCCATTAGCCTCGTTGCAGAGCAGTGCGACGTTAAGCCTCAGACAAAAAATTTATCTTTATCTTCCATACAAATCGTTCGTTATTTCAATTGCTTTTTTCAAGACTTTGTAGCTTAAAACCGAGGGAATATTATGAGAACTTATAAAGATCACATGCAAGACTCGGTCCAGAAGAAAATCCTTTGATTTCACCGATCAATCTGAAATTTGTCAAAGTACTTAAGTAGCGTACGAGAAAAAAAGTCGCAAAATAAAGTAAAAAACAAAAATCTAGATTCATTAAATTAAACCAATTCAAAATGAACCGTCAACTACATGAGCCACACTTGTAAGCATGCAGTGACAAGTGAATTACCTTGCTCTCTATGTCCTACTGGAGGTCTATTCTAGAACGATTTTCCAATTCCATTCTGATGGAATTCAGTCACGGCCATAAGGATGGAATTGAATTCTAGTGGAATTGGGAATTTAAAAGTTCTAGAATAGGGTCCCTGCGCATGCTTGAACTCTGTGCAGCTCGACTAAACGTTCCAATGATTCAAACGGACAATGATCGTGTGACGTCACATTGTCCTTCCCGCGCTGTGATTGAGGGTGTGACGTCATCTACATGTCACGCATCTGTCAACGTCAGAGATAGATCACATCTCCTGCTTGTATTAAGTAGCTGAACACATTAGGATAATAGTTGTACAAATTGACACCGACACACAGCGGGGGGGGGGGGGGGGGGGGGGTCGTGGATGTATTGTTAGTTTGGTACATCATACCTTGGTATAGCCCGTATAGCCTATGGATAATTATATGAAAAATTATACCTACACATTATTTTATGAAAGTGGGAACTATAATTTCTGCACCTCAGGGCCATTTTTTGTACCTCTTTCTAAGTTCTTGATAGAACAGGTAAAAAGTTAGCAAGCACTTAATTTAACATTGATTTCATCCTCTAGCTAACACTATCAAGAAGCTAAAATACGTTTGTTAACGCTATCAAGAACTTTATCTGGTAGCGAACTTGAGCTAGGTACAAAAACCGACTTTAAATGAATCTAGAAAGAAATAGAGAAATAAAAATAGTAAAAACATACACGTGTTATAACGAATCTGTACCACAAATGATGTCAACAATTTCAATTTTATATTGAAGTAGGTACTCTCTTACACAATGACTAATGGGCACCATTACAAATAAGATCAATGAAGGCAGATTTTCTTGTTTTTGAGCTCAAGTCAAGAAATAATTATCGGTCCTTCCACGTAGCAGGTACAGCAGTGCGATTGTATAACTTCTTAGCCGAGATAATGGATCGTTATCGATACCAATTGATGAAAGTAATTTAGCCTATCAAAAGGTAAAGCAATTCAAAGTGCGTTAAGTCGCCTTCCTGAGATAAATAATGTAATTATATTTCATATCTTCGTAGCTTTTGCACAATTCAAATGATTAACAATGATATTAATAGTTTACTTTCATCAATTGGTATAGATAACGATCCATTATCTCGGCTTAGAAAGTTATACAATCGCCCTGCAGAAACCTCTAACTGTATTCTGTTATGAGCCGCCATAATCCAACCTATTTCAACATTGCCATGTCCGAATGTAAAGTTAAAGTGGTGCTTGTCGAGGCAAGTTCTGCTCTCATCATTGCGCACTCGAAGTACTCTGCCTCTATCAAGAGAGCGCGCCACAATCGCTCGAGTACCTGTTATCCGTCGGTCTCGCGATGTCGCAATGGAAGGACCAGAAGGACTACCAACCCTACAGTAAGCTCACAATAACTAGCTCAATTAGTGTGGTCAAGTCCATTGTCTCGAGGGTTACTTCCAGAGTTGCAACTTCAGAATGTTTAAAAACAGTTTTATTGAGCGAGTAAAGCGAGCGACTCCTTTTGACTCTTTTGACACGGACCTCTGTTTTTTTTGTCCGCTACATGCACCGATCGATCTGAAATATATTGCACAAATGTTCAACCACCTTTTCTGTTTGCAGACCCTAATTTTATTAAAATAAGATCATTGATTCAAATATCTTCCGATAGGTTGAATGTTCTTCGATAAATCTGATCAAACTCATAGTTTTTTGCATGGTCATTATAAGAGACCACGCGTTACACTGGGCGTTTTCCTATTGAGATATTATGTATTATTTTGTTCATTGCCAACCACCGTTATGTTGGCATTTCAAAATACAACGTTATCAATAGATAAACAACTTCTTATTGTCAATTCGATTGTGAATTTTCGTTTTTGTTAGGTAAGTAATAAAAAAATAAAATGTTTTTCATATGGATTCAAAACTATTTATTTATATTTTCAAACTCGGTCATTAAAGTCATTTTCAAAACTGCAGATAGAGATTTTATATCATAAATTAACATGGATTAACATGGATTTTATATAATGACATGATGCCAAACCAACAACTTTAAAAAAAAGACGCATTAGCTAACTGCCATTGAGCTTCCATGTTGGATATTAGTGACTTAAACCTATGATTGAAATTACATATTCAATTATTCTGTTGCATCTCTCATAGGTGATTCTGGATTCAGTATTCTACTAAGTGATTGGCATGCAGAGAGCAGCACTTGTCAGATGTTCATTATTTCATGCAAATTCTCTGACTATAAGACATCATGAATAATACTAATAGCACAAGAAAAGCTTCATAATGCATAGTGGATCGTCACTAAGTGTTAAAGCAAGCCATGTTACAAAGTGATTTAAAATAGAATGATAAGAAACAAGATACATATAAGCCAGCGGTATTTTGACATTCTTTGAGCAATTGTTTATTCTATAACAATTCTTTTGATCTCGTCGCGACCACCTTCATTTCATAAATCTTTTGTTTTTCTGACTTTTTGGCCTCTACATTTCAGACCCTATTTCGGATCAAGCCGGATTTGATTGATTTTTAAACTGACTTCTGATAAGTTGACAATTTAAGGTAGAGCAATCGATCGATACAAAAATATTTTTTCTTGAAATTACAAGTTCAAAACACGTTTTCCTACATTTCAACTATATTAAAGAAAAACAGATTCATTTAATGTCCTTTAGTTTGCAACTCCAGTCCAACAATGAGTTTTCAATTTTATGTCTTTTGAGAATGAACAAAACTTAAACATGGGAGGTATAGGAAAATAATTTCGAATTTGGTGTATAACTTTTAAAATAGCTCACGATGGTATTGTTTTCAATTTTTTTTCTGATAGTATGTTTATATGTCTACCATAATAAAAAATTTCGTTCAAATCTATCGACGAAAAAAAATAGATCTTCATTATAGCCTAAAAATGGCACGATTTTCTTTTTCCGCCATAAGATAACATGGTGGAAACAAATCAGTTTATCTCAGAAACTGAACACGCTAATTGTTTAATTTTTTCAGGGGATGAGTTTTTCATGATTATCAATAAGTCCCCAAAATTTCAAGTAAATCGGAAACATTGAGGTTATGGTGGTTATACCTTAAAGCGACTGTGTCTCCGATCAAGTTGACATTTTCAAGGCCGTTCTGACTAACATGTGGGTTTCTCTGAAGCCAAACAAGCTAAGTTACTTCAGAAGTAGATTCATTAAACAAGGGTTACGATAGATTTGGAACAATATAATCCTTGATTTTTTTAAAACAAATCCTAGACATATTATATCCAGGTATAATAACAATTCTAAAAATAGTAAAACCCTTGATTAGGTACTAAAGATAGATTGAAGTGACTTCACATGTTTGGCTTCTGATAGGATTCTGATGTAGCTACACTTGCCACCTTGGCCAATGTAAAAATAAACGCGGCTTTGCTGCTGGTCAGATTCATTGACAATCAATCCTTGTTATTATCAATGAAATCATAGTTCACCTTAGAGTGAGATGACGAGTTAGTATAGACTTCTTAGGGTGCTAACAAATCCTTATCAGCAAATCCGTTTCTTTCGAGTACCGTTTTTCTTTGGCCAAGTGTACATTTTTACCAATTTTCCAAATCTGCCAAATCTTCGAGTATTATGAGATTTTAAGTTTATTTTGAAAAGTATTATGAATATAATTATCCTAACGAGAAAAAAACCCAAAGTCAATGGATTTCAGCAAATTCAGCAAACATCCCATTATTTTCGGAACTAAATTTCAAAAACATTCACCTCCACCTTCCCCCCAAACCCCACTTCATATTCATCACCGTCCCTATTACGCCGCCATTTACAAATCGTCCGGAACCGGAAGCGTCTACGGGAAACGAACCCCGGTGCAACTCGCGATCTCATTGGCTGAGCGAGGACACGTGACGCATGACGTCATCATATCCGCTGTCACGTGATTGATGTCTGACAATGGTGATGTATGGAAGGCGGTGGGAACAGTGAGCGGATGGATGCGCGTTCCAGTGCGTTTAACTATATAGAAGGCGGTGATTCTAGATGAAGTTATTGGACGGAGTTACTCAAACGCAGCTAGAGAGAATGATTTGAACTTCTCTAGTTGGTTACACAGTGGTTAGTAATGGAGCCACGAGTTCCGTTGGCCTTTTTTTTAATATAATTTTTTTTTAAATAAAGTAGGTATGTAATTAAGGGTGAAACAATCACACCAATTTAAAACAACCCTGCCAATAGACCATAACGGAAAGTTGCCAGCGCCACCACATGAACTAAGTAAGATGTGTCTGCGCATGCGCTACCGCAAGGTCAAGTGTGTGATACCTCGACGCGGGAACCATTCCCGGCAGCTGTCTCTTGTTAAATTACGAAGTTTTGTTTTAAAATTACAACAGATATGGTTATTGGAAATACAAGCTGATAGTGGTCATTTGTCTTGCAAAAGGTGCAGTTTATTTGAGTGTAAACGTAATACCAAAACATTACTCCTATTATTTATTAAATAAATGTACAAAATGCCTAAATCTGCTACTAAGACCATGGAGGAGGAGCGGCTATCACACGGATTCCGACCGAGCCAGCGAGGTCGGTTTTAGTACCGAACGAGAGCGCTAGTCATTTCTGTTTTGGTCTATTCCACCATTCTGCGGAAGTATCATACATTTTTGTGAAAATCCTATTCTTAGGATACTTTTGTTAATCACAGAAGTATCACAATTATGGCAATCTCTTCTGACGTCACAGCTGACTAAAATCTAACTGGGGACAGATGCTTTCAGTAAATAAGTAATCATTAGCTTTCTTAATTTAATTTCAATATTTTATTTATTAATTCTCACTTCTGTATTTCTTTTTAATATATTTCTTTCACAATTCATATCTTGCACGAACTTCTTTTGTTTTATATAAACAATGCTAAATTATTGAATTTTCCACCTGAGGACGGACATTTTGTTGGCACGTTACGGGTCAGATTTATAACTTTATTGAGGTTAATCGATGTATTTTTGTAATGTGAGTGATTCCTCTTCGTAATAAAGATCCCCATAAAAAACACTTCGTGTAAAAATACCAGCCAAGTCTCTTCAACTAAAAAAAAATATATGAAATCTAAAAATTCTGCACTGAAAAGTATTGATATCAAAAAATTTGCCAAGTCAAAACTTTATTTGAAAATCAAAAAATACTTGGCGCATCGTGTACATAAATAGCTTGGAAGTATAAGCCAATTATAAATTATACATGAAATATACATATACATAGTATACCTATAATGCCCTAAAAAAAACGATGCGCCAAGTATTTTTTGATTTTCAAATAAAGTTTTGACTTGGCAAATTTTTTTATATCAATACTTTTCAGTGCAGAATTTTTAGATTTCATATATTTTTTTTTAGTTGAAGAGACTTGGCTGGTATTTTTACACGAAGTGTTTTTTATGGGGATATCACTCCTTTTTTTAGTTTATTATTGAGCGAGCGAAGCGAGCGACTCCATTTGGCTCTTTTAGCACGGACCTCTGTTTTTTTTTTTGTTTTTTTTTTTGTTTTTGTTTTTGTATGCTAAAGGAAGCAATGGAAGTCGCACCGTTTCACCGATCGACCTGAAATTTTGCACACATGTAAAGACAACCTTCTCTGTTTGCAGACCCAATTTTTTTTTGAAATCCATCCATTGGTTCATTGTTAAAATAAGTATCTCCTGATAGCCTAAAAAATGAAAATGGTCTTCGAGAAATGTGATCAAACTCATATTTAGCATGGTCAGTAAGACCAACAATGTCACTTATTTTACAAATTTTCAGCCGAATCGGTCAAGAAAGTATGCACTTATTGACATTTTTAATAGCTGTCAGAAATGAAACATTGAAAATGAATGTCTTTCCAATGCAACTGAATCTGATTTGCTTTAGGTACAAGAGTGTTTTGATGGTATGTACAGTTTTTTAGTGAAAAGCAGATATTTTTATGTTTATTGAGTTGATCAAATTTGAATAATTCAATTTGGATCATAGTTTCCAACAAATCATTTCGAGTTTTTAAGGACCTTGATTGTCTTTTCGTCAATTCGTAGTTCTAATGGCCGTGCATCCTGTGTCTCTACTTGGCTGATTTTGCATCCAGGAGGGATTAGAAACATAAGCTCACATTTCAATAATATCATTGAGTGGCGTTTGTTCTCTTCTAGCGTTCACACGTCATTCCAAATCTCTCCTGCATTTTGCTTCTTTTCGTTGATAATTTTGGCAATTTGGTGTACTTTGTGAAGGTATTAGTAAAATTGAATCGCTTTTAAAGCATAGATATTAGGTATCTACAGTTTTTGTCCAGGGGATTGATTATTTCAAATTATTTTCTTCTTGGAAACGTTGGATTTATTCCGTTTCTGAGCTTCTGTCTAGCCTGACATTTCCTTGAAGGTTGCTATTTTTTTTGAAAGTTTTGATTCATTCAGTTCAAAACATTACGTTGTCTTATTTTAATTGTGGAACGTTGGATTCATTCCGTTTCTAAACTAGGTAGTTATTATTTTACCTGATCCGTTTTTTGTGTGGAACTTTGATTCCTTTCGCTTATTAGTTGAAAGGTGATTACTTTATTTTCATATTTGCGAAGTTTTGTTCAAGATTCATTTCGTAACATTACGACATTGAATACATTACGTCTTTGAGCACACATTTCGTGCATTTCAAACATTGATCACACAAATATTATTGTACTTTAATTAGGTAGGTACTCTACTTCTTACCTTTTCATTACCTATCTTATCCCTATTTAAACATGCCGAAAAATGGAAAGACTTCTGCTAGAATGAAAGCCATAAAGGCGAAAAAGCGTCTGCGTGAAATTGAAGATCAAGAAACTGACGAAGCTAAATCTAAAAGGTTGAAACAAAATGTCGTTAATAATAAAGCATCAAGGAGCAAAGAGACCCCCGACCAGACTGCTGCAAGGAGATACTCAAACAATCAACGCAATACCCGCTCTCGTGCAGCGGGTATTGCCGATTGACCGACCAACTAAAAACTTCGCATGGTAATTGGTAGCAACATTTAAGGTATTTTTGCCAATTTTCAGTCTAATTTGTAGTTATTTTCAAAAGTTTTTGTAATTTTAGGGACATTTTGTGTGTTGGCTGTCAAATTCACGGCGACATCGAATCTTTAGTTCAAGGCAAGGTAGTTAGAGCAGAAAGTTTCAAACGAAATGAAACTAATAATGACCGTTTAACAGATTGATCTGATATTGTGTCCACAGTAATATCATATCATATGAGTGGTCCCAGGTATATTGTTTGAAAGATATCCTGTGATTTTTGAAACTTAACAAGGAACCGTTCAATCAAAGGTTTAATCGATCAACTTAAAACTTAGCAAGGTTATTGGGACCAATATTTTTGGAAATTTTGGAGATATTTATACAAGTCTGTGACGAAATTCAAGAATTATTGGCTTTTAATGACATTTTCGATAAACATAATTTCGGTTCGAGGTGTTGCGTGTATCCGTGCTCGCTCATCAACGCGTTACTCAGAGCGTTTTCCTAGTTTACAACTTGTGACGCATATGAAATAAACAATTACTAAATTCTTTTAAAAAAATCGCCATTTACGATTTGGTTACTACTAATGAAAATCTGTTGTATATTCATGTATAGTCTTTCGTGAAGAATAGCAAAGGTTTCATTCCAATCGGCCAACCCAGTTCCGAGATATGGCATATAACACTTCGGTTTTCAAAATGGCTGCTAAACTTACTGCACTGCCACATAGAATTTATATCTACAATTAATGTGTATCATTTTAGGCTTTCTGAATATGTATTCATTGTATAGAATGGGGAATATAATAATTTTTAAATTTGAATGATGTCATTTCCGGGCTCATAAATAAAAACATTCTACTTTGACTGTTCCTATTCCATAAAGATGGCATTCCGAATCATTTGGAGCTAGTTTCGTACTGATCGGTATACCAGTTTTCGAGATACAACGTTACTTCCGGTTTCAAAATGGCGGCTGAAATCTCTGACCCCTTGAATTTTAATTTACACATGATAACATCTTATTAAGTTATTATAAGCTGTCTCAAATAGTATGTATTGTATCAAAATGTAAATTTGTGAGATTTTTAAAATGTGTAACGTCATTTCCGGCTTTGCTATAAGAAACTGCAAATATTACTGATGATAAAACATAAAGTTGCCCGTCTAAATTGTGTGGCGCTGGTTTCGTTCAAATCTATTTAGCCAATATTAAGATATGATGTCACTTCCGGTTTAAAAATGGCGGCTTCCGGTTGGTTTTGTAACAAGTCAAATGATATATCAGAAGTGCATACGTTACATAAATATCAAAATAATCGGATCAACCTTTGTTGCCGAAATGCCAATCGATGTATTTCAAATTTCATGACGTCATTTCCGGTTTCGTTAACAAAATGTTTAGTCTTTTGCTACTGATAATGCATATAGTTTACCGTCCGAATCGTTTGGCGCTATTTTCGCTCCAATCGGTTTAGTCGTTGTTGAGATATGACGTCACTTCCGGTTTCAAAATGGCGGCACAAAAAATTCATGGGGTAAAGGTTAAATCAGACGCCAAAAGTGCACACGTGGTAAAAATGTGAGATCAATCGGTTCAGCCGTTTAGGCTGTGGCCTTGTTACCGGATTTGAATTCCAGGAGACTACTACTGAGAATATTATTATTATTATTATGAAAACCAAAATGTAAGTTAAACACTGTTTTCACGGCCCTCTAGCGCGCAAAGGGCGTAACCTATTGTTCACAAATTTGGTATATGTTGTAGGGTGGGCCATAGCTCGAAATTAAGATATTTCGCAACAATGTGATATTTCCCAATTTTAAGATCCAGTAGGCCGAAAATGCCACTTTGATGCTTACAGTAAAAGTGGGTTGCTCCAGCCTTTTTAAATGAGAGTGTGCGCGCGCCGTACGACTTGGCTGGCGTGGAGCGACCGCTCCACTAGATATCTCCGGAGCCTACACAATATCCCAGGTACTCATTAACTATAAAATACCGTCAAAAAGCAGTGAATCACAGCTATTCTACGTACCATCAAGATGGCGGCAGGCAACAATGAGATGACACCGCGTGCAAACTATGAATTGTAATACGATTGAACTATTGAAAAATAGCGTGTCCATCAGCAGAATAAACAAGACTTAGGTACACTGAGAGAAATATTCCTCGGAGTTCTTCAAATACAAAGGAACTGTTAGGCTGCTCCAGATAAATGAAAGGTTGCTATTGCGACAACTACCTATTTGGCTAATGCCGACTAACAAGTTCGTCAAACATTTTAGTAAAATTGTTCATGTGAAACAGCCTAACTGTATATGAGGTGAACATTTAGTATGTACTAATACTGTTCTTCAGGTATACATAAACTGTTTAGCTGGCCTTTGGGTTCATTCACGTTATGGTAGGCTACTTACACTGTTCTTCTGTTACATAAACAGTTCAACTGATTTACCAATACTGTGTAGCTCGTACACATCAACTGTTAAAGTAGACTACACATATTATTATTCTGTTACATAAACAGTTATGCTGTTTTACCAATACTGTGTAGCTCGTACACATAAACTGTTAGGGTAGACTACACATATTATTATTCTGTTACATAAACAGTTATGCTGTTTTGCCTATACTGTCTAGCTCGTACACATAAACTGTTATGGTAGCCTACACATATTATTCTTCTGTTACATAAACAGTTATGCTGTTTCACCAATACTGTCTAGCTCGTACACATGTCTTGTCTAGCAACCTAACGTTTATCAGGAGCAACCCAACAGTTCCTTTGTATCTGATAAACTCCGAGGAATATTTCTCTCAGTGCACTTTGCTGAAACGGAAATTCATATCAAAGTTTTTGGTTAAACTGTGGAAAAGTGAAAGTTTTTAAAACTATTTTATTAAAAAAATCAATTTGCTCACTTTATATTTAGAATGCAAGTTTCCGGAGGGACAAGTAGTGTGACACAATAGTGTGTGGCCAATCAGGAGGGCCAACGCAGTGGCGTTGACCCTCCTGATTGGTCAGCTTGGCCCTTCTGTCAGCTTGGTATGAACATGTCTGTTTCAACAATGCTAGGTGTTTTCTTATGATTAAAGTTGTTAGTACTTAGTTATCAAGTGGAACAAGTAGAACATTGAATGAAATATAATCATGGGGAGCGAACCAGACGGAAAACACCCATGTTGACAACACCACAACAAAGTGCCTAATTGATATTGTGATTAAAATGTGCAACTGACCTTTGAATACTTCTACGTAGGCTTCAAGTCTCCATTCATTCAGAATATTGCATGTGAAATCAATCATCCATGTTGCAAAAACTTATGGTTGTACACGCACTCACTATAACCTCCTCTCTACCTCCTCCAAGACCAACTAAAATGCGTCTTTACGTTTGATGACGCCCTGCAGCTGAACTGTTCTTCAAAATCAGATGCAGTGGTATGGTATATCAAATGCATACGAACAGTTCGACTGATTTCATGTGGGATGTACAGTTCTTCTATACAGTATCTCTTCTCAATATCAGTAGAATAGTTTATCAAATGTACAAGCAATGTTTATGTGCGGTGACAAACAGTTTTTCTACGTGATGAACAGTTGAACTAATTCATGAATTACATTGTGTGATAAACAGTTTTCTGGGTAGGTCAACTGTTAGTCTGATTTTCTTATTTGATGAACTATTTATGCCTTACAACTAAACTGTGCGTCTAAAATACTTGATAAACTTATTGCTGTGCACCAGCTTTCCGTTTTTCAAATGTCAGAAAAACGTTTATGTGTAGCAGCTAAATTATCATTTGACAAACTGTTCGGCGTTCGATTTCTCTCAGTGTATGTAACCATAGCAACTAGGGCGATGCAACCACCCTATATAGCTGACTGACTTCACATCTCCCTGTTCCTCTGATCACGCTGAGATTCGACCTGAGCGATGAAGTGACGTCACTATGATGGTCCTGTGGGATGAAGCTCGTCACGTGACAGACACAAGTGATCTGTTTGTCCCGCCACTCAAGAGTCACTCAATCCCCACTCAATGATATGTGGAGGTTGGCTGTCAGTGAGGCTCTACATTACATGCGAATTATCAACTAGATATTCAATATTATAGAGTTAATGGAAGTAGCAGGTCCTAAACAGTGTCAAGTGTCTTCAGCCATCGCGCTGAAATAGTTTCAGCCATCAAGTTACACTCATTCGAGAGGCAAAAGCTGATAAGTGATCTACTAATAGGCCGCGACCTCCAGCTTCCCACAGCCTATCCTTAAGTGGGTATTACACTCTACAATTGAAATTGGATAATTTGAATCTTCAAGACTGAAATTGTGCAATTTGCCTAGTGTGATAGGGGAAAAAGATTCAAATCTTGGCAATCTTGGTTTAGAACTTGCTATTTTCCCAACTGCAGTTGGACAATTTGAGATGAATAGACACTAGTATTGAAACAAATATCGAAACAGCGAACACAACTTCGTATTAATCATTATTATGTAAAAAGATCACATATTAACAGAACAATTGAATGCTAATTGCTGTTTAGGACGATTGTTATGCTAAAACATAAAACAAACCTAACCTCAAACCTGCAGGAAAGTGACACATTGAAACAAGATTTCAATTGGGACAATTTGAATCTGGAATAGGTATTTGAATTGCCCAACTCTAATTGCCTATAGTGTTATACCCGCTTTACCTATTCCTTCCTATTCTCACCACTGGACTATTTAATAATCTGTATAGAATCTAAGCTTGATCGTAGGCTTATCCCGCCATTTTAAAGAACTAAAGATTTAAGGAGGGACCATCAATTGAGGAGTTTGTTTTCAAAAACCAACATGTCCATTCCCCTACATTGTTCAGAAACAACGAAAAACTTGTAACTAATTGTCTGCAAATAGGATTGTATTGTGATTGGTTTTAAAATTCAAACAAAATTTTTTGATTTGGAATGCTGAAAAAGTAACTTCAATATATTTCTACTCTTTTCCTAATTAATCTTTTAATTTTGGAATTGTTGCATTTTGAAACAAACCCATTTGACATGTTGCGTTTTGAAACAAAATCAAGAAAAGATGTGAAAATAGGATTGTATCATAATGTATTGTGGTTTGTTTTAAAATTCAAACAAAAAATTCTTGAATTGGAATGCTGAAAAAGCTGAAATGCTGAAATGCTGAAATTGGACATGTTGCACTTTGATAACAAAACTTTTTGGACATGTGCCTTTTTGTTACAAACGTCGATATTCACGAGTTCATTACCACAGGATATGTTGACTTTTGTAACAAAAAATGACATGTTTAGATCCGCAAGGTTTTATAGCACTAGGAACCATCGTTAACATAAAAAGTGAAGTTTTTGACATGTTGCTTTTTGATAACAAACTCCTCAATTTCCATTTTCATAAGAAAATTTCATTCTGCACCATAATATGCCAAGAAAAAGGAAAACTAATTTTCTATATTATCGCTTCAAAGTTTCAGTATTTCTTTCAATTTAACATTGAGATCATACAGAAAGAGACATGCTGACAATTTCAAAAGGGTTTTAAGTTAGGTACTTTCCCACCCTTAGATTTCTTTGAAAAACTACTATATCGTGTATCAGTTCGGAGTTGATATTATATTCAAACAGTTTTCTATGCCCACGCTCCTGAATGATTTAATGAGCTATGAGAGTTTTACTGCTTTATTTTGACGTTTTTCCTTCTGAAAGTGCAGTTTTACATGTAAAATTGTGCTGCGATGGTGAAATACTAGAAATTCGAATTTCTTTGCACATTTGTGAAAATTTAAAGAAGACCGTTATTTTATCGCTAGTCATTCCTTAAGGGGACAGTGTAGGCAAAAAATGTAAAAACATTATATTTTTTTATTTTTTATTATTTTTTATTGACGTTTTATCTCTTTAAAAATTATATGTTAAATGTACCATCTATAATTAGAAGTTTAAAAAAATATTGTGCAGCCTACTTGTTACTTTTACTTCTATTTAATATAGGGTGAATTTGATATGTTTCAACTTCAGAGTCATTTTTCTCTATTTGTGTATTTTAAAATGTTCAGGAACAATTATTTCTTAAACTACAAGAGCTAGATTCCTGAATTTTTGTATGTGCATAACCAACGGTATAAACTAAAAGACATGCCTCTACAAACTATGGGGGACATTTTATTTGTCTGTAATTAATTATTTACGGAAATAATATTTATGGAAATTGATAATATTAAAAAAAAAATTATACAATAAAATGTCTTATAGTGACTGTATAATCCACGGTATATTTAATTGATAATAGAACAATCTACTAAATGTAAAAAAACAGGAAGACTGCACTAAAGATGGCTGAGAAAAATGTTCCTAAAGTAGATACAAATTTACATATTGTTAACTCTTCGCTACACTGTCTCCTTAATGTAAGTGAAAGTACTTCTTTTTAAAATTTCACCTCGCTCCGAGGAGCCGTCTACATTCGTGTCGGATGACGCGTGACGTCACACAATCCTGTGTCCTTGACGCGTCCTACTCCCGCCACCAAGTGTAATCCTATTGCCGTGAGTTGATGACGTCACAGTCTAGTGGTCGCATTGTCACCGCGCTCGCCAGCTAATGAGTGACGTCACACAATTAGCACAACATGATGTGAGCAGAGACAATGCAGCTGAACAATGATCAAAACCGAACGAAATACTGGCGTTTAGTTGGCGTCTGTTGTGAAATGAACAATTGGGTAGTTTTTAGCGACTCAAATATATATTAATTACCTTTTTAGTGGGGTTTAACGTCGCACTGTTCTGACCAATTGGGTTAAAAATGAGTAAAATAAGATAAAATTGTAGTATTAATAGCTATGCAAAATTTGAAGTTGAACTGACCATTTTTCGATTTTCGACCAATCAGAAGATTTTTAAAATTATAACGAATCGGAGGGCAGCGCTGAAAACAATCCCAAACTAAGTTAGAATGTTATTAGAATGTGTGCAAAATGTCAGCTCGATCGGAAAAAAGATGTGACCTAGCGTCGGGAAAGACACCCAAACAAACAAAAAATCAGAGAAAGTGTCCAAAAGAGCCAAATGGAGACGCTTGCTACGCTCGATCAATTATAGATTATTTGAAATAAGATAATATTGTTTTAAACAAATTCTAACTGTTTCTTTTCTACAATAACGAGCGATTATTTTTTTACAATTTTTGGAAGAATAGGTCATACTACTTTTATTTCAATTTATTACATTTTATTTTCTTCGTGTACAATGTAACTTTATATAGAAAGTTTTATTGATCATCTCGAAATCACTTATTTGGATAAGGGGTTGTTTTTGTAAACGACCCCTCAATGACGCAACTTTAAAGTTTTATGACAAAATATATAGACAGCAACAAGTGGGTACAGTGTAAAAACGGTATTAGCTAAAGATAATGTAAGATCATCTAAGGTTCAATTCAATATTATATGAAAACATATTATAATATACTATATTTTAGAAATAATCAAAATTATATCATGTTCTAATTTCAAGAAGTCAACATTCGACTTTAAAATCGAAAGTTCAAATGCAAAACAGCGGAGCTATCTCTATCTCACGGTGTCGAATGGAACATCGCCGAGTTCGCGCGTCTGCTCATAGATGGTGCTAGTAGTATTAGAAGGAATTCAGTAGGGAAGCGCACCAGAATTCAAACACGACCGGCAAAACAAGATACGAGAGAAATAGTTCGATATTGAAGACCGATTGCTTACAATTGCAATATGAAACCATGCTCTTGTTGAGTAGATACTGGGAAAACGCTCCGTGTAGCGCGTTGGTGAGCGAGCCTTCGTTATCGTATTGCATGCGAATTGATATGGGTTCGCAAGTTTCAGCTCTAGAGACCTTGGAAAGAGTCGAATTGCGTCAAATAAGCAGTGATAAAATATCAACTTCCAGAAAATTGATAAATATTTCCAAACACACCAATCTTTTGAATTTCAAGACAGATTAGTCTGAAATTAAAAAAAAAAAGCGCTGGTCCCGACGAATATGCAAAAATTGAAGTTGATCAGTTAAACGATTCTAGTTTAAATTTCAAAAAACATGCTATTCAAAAAATATACACGACACCGCTTAGATTACATTAGTATTTGTGCAAAATTTCAGATCGATTAGTTGATTGGTTGACCTGGGCACTGCTGGAAAAAAACATAAAAAAGACTCAAAGAGAAAATGTCATAAAGACATGGTGACGCTCGCTACGATCGCAAGTTTGGTTGAACGTAATATTACATATTATATTTTTCTTATGCAATAGAAGGAAAACATATTTTTTTTATTATCACATATTTATTTTATTTACATTTATTAAACACTTAATTTCACACTTGGTAGAGTACATTTTTATAGGCTAAATACATTTAGTAATGCCACTACCCAGGCATGTCACATTTTATCTTCCTTCATATCCTATTTCCCTCCATAAACAACAATTATATTACGTAATGTACTATTCAATTGTTTATTTAAAAATAAAATTCAATTCACAGAGAAACCAAATTATAATATCAAATTATATTCGAACAAATAAGCGATACGTGATGGAGCCCCTTCTGGCAGGAACCGTTTTGGATGCACTTTTTTATTTTGAAGTTCGTGTTTCCATAGGACAGTGAAAAAGGAGAATTATTTGAAATTTAAATTTAGTTACAAGTTTACTTTTCATCCATAACAAACAACTATCATATATCTTTATATCAATAAACAAACAATATAAACAATACATCAAACAATATAACAATATTATATAATATAATATAATAAACAATATAACAATAAACAATATATCATTGTTCCCATTATTTTGAAATCATCAATTGCCATCCTTCATAATCATTTTTATAGCCAAACCAATTTTTAATATTCATTGTTCCTATTTAAGCTTATAATAGATTTGTAATTAATAGTTTAACGTTAATAATTTTGATTGTTTAGTACGCTGGATCCAAGTGGTCAACCTTTTTTAAAAAAGGACAGCCATCAATAAAGTGATTTTCTTATAATTTATTTATATAAATACCCCCATACCTCTTTGATCCCCCTATGTCTAGTACCGAAACCACCAGAGGTCTGTCGTGTTCCTTATTTTCTCGAATTGTCTGTTTGAATTGTCCCGCTCATTTCACGTTACACGCATGCGCACAAGCATGTGTCGAGAAACTTGGCGCCATCATCCTTACCTGCCTGTTCGCCAATCGCCGTGCGGAAGAACAAGAAGCAAAGCAACTGCAACGCAAGTCGATCAGAAGTACCCTGTCATATCACACTACACGATAAGAAGATGGACCATGTGAACAACAGGGAGAAACCAGCAGTTAGCTGCCTAGAGCCTGCTCGCTCTCCGGAAGAAGAAACTGCATCGCAACACAAGTCGAGCACAAGAACTGTCATACGACTAGAGAAGATGGACAGTGTCAACAACAGTGAGACACCAGCAGTTAGCGATCACAAGACATTAGGAAAAGGTAAGACATTTTGTTTGATACAATCAGTTGCAAATTTCCTGATGTTAGTCTATTGCTGAAAACATTGGCATGCTTGTCAGTTGTACCTACTAGGTAGGTTGATTTAGAATGTTTTAATAAAGTGAATCCAATCAAAATGCAATCATTCTGAAAAGTTTGTTGATCATTAGGCCGAATTAAAATCAGTTCAGTGCCAAGGTGTAGGTAACTTAAAGTACTGACATGTAGAAAAACGAAAATGTTGGATTACAAAATGAATATAATGAATATAACAAAATGAATAACATGGTTTCAAATCTTCGATGTTTTGGTCGAAGATTTGGAAACTTGTTATTGTCGGTAAATGAAGAGGATGAGAAGTATGAACAGGTTGAAAATAAAACTCTATTACCATGGAGGAATACACCCTGTACAGCTGTATTAATTAGTCTATTAGTAATTACTCTATATTTATTCATTTATTTACGTAGGTCTGTTATATTTAAAATATGGATTTATACGTGAGGTTGAATTTCTATTGTTGCCGATGAGTGTCATCACTTAAATGTAGGTATATTTAAAAATAATTTGTCACTTATAGTCGAAGCACAACAATAGGAATCGTCTCAATTCATTGTTGCAGCTGTCAGGTATAAAATGAAACATCAGCTGTCAGGGTAGAGTCAACAATGAGATTTTAACCGCGATACAATTAACATATTGTTGTAAACTCATGGACGCAACGTTGGAAACGATTTTGAAAGTAAATAACTAGGTAGTATGTAAAAAAGCAACCCAAAACAATATATCTTTTTTGGGATACGTTTGGAGACTGAATAGGTGGACGAAGTTGATTAAATTTAAACATAAAATTTAGATTCAAGACAAATTAGGTCTGTTACTTCGAAATTTTATAAATATGATTTGGTAATAACCAAATCAAATCAATCAATCAAATCAATTGATTTGGTAATAATATTCGCGAAAATTGACTTTTTTCTTGACTCGTGGCGTATGAAAAGACTTAGGTTATAAAATATGCAAAGTAACAACCATAATTTCTTAATCTTCCATGTTTTCAAACCGTTTTCTTTCTGATTGTTTAAAACTTATGATTCGATCATGATCCAAAATCCCATTCGTAATCGAAAATACGTTTGTCTAAACCCAATCCAAATCGATCATTGTGTTGAAAGTAACACAAAATACTTGATTAATTTTAAAACTAAGAACTCACATAATCATTCAATAACTTGCATAAGAATCGTTTTAAAATTCAACTTTAAACTTTCCCATATTTAATTACGATTGCAATTTAACTAAATTATGATCGAATCCTCGGTGTGACAGGGTATAAACTAGGAAAACGCTCTGTGAAACGCGTTGATGAGCGAGCACGGATACGCGCAACACCTCGAACCTCAATTCTGTGTCTATCAAAAATATCATTTAAAGCCAATTTCTTGAATTTTTCACTGACTTGTTTAAAAATCTCCAAATATCACTCAAATATTAGTCCCAATAACCATGTAAAGTTATAAGTTGATCGATTGAACCTTTATAATTGAACTACGTTCCCAGTAAATATTTAAAAATCACAGAATCTCTTTCAAAAAATATACCTGGGACCACTCATACGATATTAGTGTGTGTACACAATATCAGATCGATCTGTTGAACGGTCATTATTAGTTTCATAATATGCGTTTAAAAGTTTTTGCTCAACTACCTTGGATTAGAACTGAAGAGTCAAAGTAGCCGTGATCAACATTTTCGAGAAATTTGACAGCCAACACGCAAAATGTCCGTAAAATGTCAATTACTTTTGGATTTAAACACAGAATAGTCTGAAAGTAGTAAAAAATACAGATTATGTTGGTCCCAATGACCATATGCAACGTTTTAAGTTGATCGGTCATACGGTTCTAGTTTAAATTTCAAAAAACACATTAAATAATTTTTTTAATTTTAACCAATGGGGGGATTTGGATGAAATTTTGTTTGATTGGGCAAAATGTTGGTCGTAATGACTTATCAAAATTTCAAATTGAACGGGCCAACCAATCGAAAGATAATTTTTTTTAAATTTGAACCAATCACAGGATCCCTTTCAAAAACGATCCCAGAGACCGCATAGATCACGTTAGTACGTGTGAAAAATTTCAGATCGATTGGTTGTGCGGTTTGACCTTGGCAGTGCAGACAAAAAAAAAACACACACACAGAGAAAGTGCTATAAGAGTACCGTGGTGACGCTCGCTACGCTCGCTCAATTATAATAATCAATCAGCTTTTCAAGTTATACAAATGCAAACGCAAACGGTTTCAAAACTCAAGAATCAGTATACATCCATGTACAGCTGGGGCTGGATTCACGAAAGGTATTATCTTCTAATACCATGGGCGCCCGCAGGATTTCTGCCAGGTGGGGGCAGGTCAAAGAAAACAATATTTTACGGGTTTAAGGGGGGGGGGGGGTGGGGGGCGCCCCCCCCCCACCCTGCCCGCAGGGCGTTTTTTGGTTTTTGGACACTTTGAAATCAATTTTGAGACGTTTTGAGGTGTATTTTGTTGAAATATTCAATATTTTTTAATTATTGCACTTTGAGGTGGTGGGGGACATGTTCAAAACTGCCCCGCAGGTCATTTTTTGGATTTTTTACACTGTGAAATCAATTTTTTTTAGTTCTTTTGGTTACAAAATGATACTATACGTTAAACTCCATACAATTTTTATGTTTTCCTGACATCCAAGGGGGGGCAAGCGCCACCCCTTGCCCCCCCCTGCGGGCGCCCATGTCTAATACGTATAATCTTTTGATTTAATACCAAAAACACCATGTTAAATGAAAGATAATACCAAAGATAGTACGTATATTAGGAGATAATACTTTTTGTGAATCTGGCCCCAGGGTTGTAATATTTGTCGCCAACGATTGATCAAAGTTTTACGCGACTTTGTTACAAAACGCTCAGTGTAACGCGTTGATGAGCGAGCACAGACACGTATAACATCCCCAGCCAAACACGAGACACGATACGACACAATACGATTTTCTTTGCAACTTTCAAATCTCCATATTTAAACACTCTGGATGAATAACAGATCCATTGTGTCGTGACTTACCTATAGGTTCATTTTCGAGAAATCTCTTTTGACAACAAATACTTGACTGATTACGGTCTTAAAATGTGCAAAAGTTTAGATAATGTTGGTCTTGATCACCAAGCCAAATTTGAAACCATAATTGTAGGATTTGGCTGAATCTTTATAGGATTTGAAACAATATACTTAGGTCGCAATGAATTGGCAAAATTTAAAATTCATCGGACCAACCAATCGAAAGATTTTTTTAAAATTTGAACCAATGAGCGGATTAAAAAAATAGGGTCTGCAACGCCCAGAAATGGTCCGTATAAGCCAAGGTACATGTGTGCAAAATTTCAGCTCGATGAAAGAAAAACTGTGACCTGTTTAGCCTCAGTATCAGAAAAAAGGCAAAGGCTCTTTTGGCAAAAGAGCCAAAAGGAGTCGCTCGCTCAATGAATTGTCTTGTTCAGCTATAGCCGGCACCGGCTACATGGAGTTCTTATGTCGCTACGACCTTGGGGAAACGCATTGCTCAGCACGACTCAGACCCTCGGAGAACCTCCCTACGAACTACCTACAAGAGGCCCTCAATGCTGCCATGCAGAAGTCCAAGAGTGTGGCGGGAGGGACGCAGCAGCAGAAGAAGAAAGCGAGCAAGAAAGGAAAGAAGAAAAACTAGAATTTCGTGAGAAAACTGTAAAAAAGCTGTTAATTCAATGTCGCATAACAGCGCTTACTTGTCAATATTATTTGTAAGAAATGCATGCATCTTAATAAATCCTTGGTTGAATAATTCATGTTGGTTTGTTTATATTCATTATATCAAATAGAGATGTACTGACCTTTTCTAAGATATAACCTAAAGTATGAAATTGAGATCATAGGTAAATAAACCAATCGTCTCCCCAGTTCAAGACTACACTATCATGCAAAACTTCATTGTTGAGAAACGGCGATTTAATTAATGTTTCAAAATCACCTATCAGAATTATATAATTATTTTTATGTAATTAGTCTACCTCAACATAATCACTCATTGCGTACTTTTCAAAATATTGATTGGATTATTATAATTGACAATATTAATTAATATAATAACTTTGTTCGATACAGCGCTATTTGCAGGGAATGCAGTCTGCAGTCACCTGCAAACATTGAATTAGCTTTCTAGTTAGCTATCTATTAGCTATAAACTTTGTATCATGCAGGACACAGTATTGACGTGTTAAAATTCATGCACAGAAGATATTTTTATGGTACAAATTTATTGCAATTAAGTTCATATTCCGATTAAAAATACATGTAATTCAAGATTAAAAAGATTCATTTACTACACAAATATGCATTTATAATAAGACAGTTAACAATAATTAGTTGCAGTGAATTCATGTTGACAGAAACTTTATCGCGTAGTCTCCAGATTATATCGCACAGAATCCATGTTTAGCCGGCTGGTCGCTGACCATCGCCACCGTTGCCGTGACCCTCTTGCCTCCGCCACTGCGACAACCTCTCTCCAACGCCGCTGGTCGGAGGAGGACGGCGATAACCATGCCGGTCATCATCAGTCGCCGCCCCGACGGCCCTCGGCAGATAGGGAGGACGGTAACCTCCTGGGTCATGCGCCGCCCCGACGGCTCTCGGCAGATAGGGAGGACGGTAACCTCCTGCGTCATGCAGCGTCCCGACGGCTCTCGGCAGATAGGGAGGACGGTAACCTCCTACGTCATGCGCCGTCCCGAGGGCTCTCGGCAGATAGGGAGGACGGTAACCGCCTACATCATGCGCCGCCCCGACGGCTCTCGGCGGCGTCGGTAGCAGATAGGGAGGGCGATAATCACGACCTCCTTCGTCATGCGCCACCCCGACGGCGCTCGGCGGCGTCGCTAGCAGATAGGGAGGACGATAATCACGACCTCCTACGTCATGCGACGACGTCCTGGCGCCTGGCTCGTTCCTGGACGTCGACACAAGGCGAGGACCGCGGTGTTCGCACACGAAACGCCAGGCTTCTGGCTGCAGGCCGACGTTTCTGTCAGGGATAAAGCAGAGAGTTTAGAAGCTAATTCAGTTGTAGTTTAGTTTATATCGATGTTTTTGTGCAAATTTGTAGAAAGAAACATCGCTAGTATTCCGTCTGATTATTAAACTGCAGATATAAAAAATGTAACTGGGTACTAAAAATACTGACGCAAAACTGAGCTGTTTCATCTTAAAAAATATGAGGAAAGACTGAAAATGTTTCTTTTTAGTATTTAGTCAGAAAGCGATATTCATTCAAATGTTTATTCTACACACAATTTATAATTCAATTATTTTATTGCCTTTAAACTAGTCAACGAGTTGTTAGCAATTTTGAATTTACTGCCATTCGAAATTGCAAAAACTCTTAATTACAATTGCCATTACCCTGCCATTCGAACCTTGAAACTGTCTGCGCATGTGCCAAGTCAATACCAAGACTAACCTGTTGTCGGCGACGAGACCACCACGTCGAGGGATTCCTCTGCCGACGCCGAGCATCCTAGTGCCCTGACTTCCTCGCCCTATTGCTCGTGCAGGCGGCATTGGAGTTGCCCTGGCCACGGTGTTAGTTAGTCCTCGCCCGGTGTTGGGCATCCCGCATCCATGGGCCCATGCTTGGGACACAGACGTATGCGGTACTGGAGCTCGTGCCAAGGCCCCTCGGCCGGTGTAGGTCACTCCGCCTGGGTATCCTCGATAGCCCCCACCCCCTCGTCCTAATGCTGGAGCACTGGCACCATCTCCAGGGCTCCTTCGACTTGCTGGAGTCATGGAGTCAGTATTAGGATCATGAACCGTCGGGTAGCGATCCTGGATGTCTATCCCGTGCTTTGGCGAAGTGCTAGGGGGTACATCTCGGGACTGACCTTCTACGACGCGCCCTCGGGTAGCAAACCCTTCGGAAACTTGATTCTTGCGTGCCTCGGGTACCAAAACATTTGCAGACTGCAAGTGACCAAGATTATACGAAGGATTGATGATTCTCTCTGTGACATTGATCATTTGTGGTGGTAGATTGTTGGCAGTCGTCCAAGAATTATTTGACAGTCCAGAATTAAGACTTCCCATATTTCGTGGCAGTGTGATTTCGAATATATCGTAGTTAAAAACATTCGTGCGATTTGGGTTCGGGAAATTCGTTTTTCCTTGATTTTCGCCCGACACTGGGCCGTGATTTGGCTTCCACAAAGTGTTTGCAGGCCGGCGATAAAGATTCTGTTGCCAGTTGTTTGCAGGTCTGTACATGTTGTTGTTAGGAGGTCCGTGATACTGTCCCGGTCCGACGGCTGACCTCTGCCCATGAAACCTCGGCGGCGGAAATGGCAACCCCGTCGGGCGCGCAGGCTCCCTCCGCTGCACGCGCAGGTTGAGCGGATTGCGCAGGCCCAGGTACAACTTGCGACCGAACAGGCAGGTGCCGTCGAAGAGGGCCATGGAGTACTTGACGGCCACCTCGTGTTGGAAGATGATGAGAGCGTAGTGCTCGTGTACCGGGATCTTCACTTCTTCAGGCTTTGTCTTGTCTTTCTTGTTAGAGTCTTGCACGTTGAGTGTGTTTTCTACTAAAGACATCTTATTTATCATCGCTTCCAACTTATTTCCATTCTCCACGACCGTCTTGCTGATATCTTCTCCAACTACAGCCTTTCTCACAAGTCCCTGATTCCCTACGGTCTCTTCAGCTTTCATTTCACCTCTCTCCTCTTCCATCTCCTTTTCCAAGTTATTGTCAACTTCGATCACGTCCTCCAACACTCGAGTCTTCTCGATCATCTTGGCAACCTCTGTGACTGGATCCACTTCCTCGCCGTCAGAATCACCTCCTTTCACGATCATTTCTACATTCTCGTTCTCAGATACGCCAACTTCATCCTTATCAACCAGTACATCGACATTTACCTTCTCAACTCCTTCATCTACCAATTCGCTCGCCAAATCGATTTTGTTTGTCTCCTTGTTGCTGGTTCTATCTTTCACCTCCTTCCCCTTCTCCTTATCCTCTTTCTTGTCAGTCTTTTCGCTCTTCTTGGTACTCGGCGTCGACTTCGGCTTGAAGAGAGGTCGAACAATCTTGACGATGGGTCCGGATTGAAGGAAGAGCTCGTAGAGAAGTGGTGCTGTGACTGCGTCGTCAAGGTTGCTGCAGTAGATAGTGCGACGCTCTTCGTCGCTGAGACATGCCATCAGCTCTTCGAGGCATACCTGTGGGGGAACCTGTTGCGTACAATCATTCCAGCACGCCAGTACTCTGCCGTGTTACGCATAAGCAACGTATCGACCGTCGACGAAAGTGAGTATCACACTGGGTTGCAAACCGCGTGGAGCCCGCGTATGGACCAAATTATCAATAAACGCTTGTACAAAGACTAAAATATATCTCTGCACATGTGCAGAACGATCACGTGATTCATACGCGGTTTCCAGCCACGGATTGCAACAAAATGTGATAGCACCTTAACCCGTATTTTCATGGCCGGTACGTTTCTCATGCGTTACTATACCGTGTTGTGGATAAACAACGTATCGGCCAGATATTTTAGATAAAATTTGGAGTTATCGACACAAACGCGTTTTAGCATGACATTATTTTTTATCATTGAAGAATTTAAAAATGTATATTTTCGATCTACACATTGTTTCCTAAAATAGACGATTCCTAAAAGTATCTGAGTGGCTCTGGTTTCTGAAATAATTGACATGCAGTTTGATTAACAGATATCTATTGTAGTATGTAACTCATTGTTGACACACTATATTAGGTAGGTGGAAATAAAACAGCAAGATTCTATTCTAACCAAATGTTCTGTATTCTATTGTACTTATTCTATTCTAACCATGATTCTAAACATGGGTTTCAATGGCCAAAAACAAAACCCTTAAGTATTCACATGATAAAAGAAGCTAAATTAATAAAGCTAAACAATTTGCTGCTGTCAATAATTAAAAACTGCTCGTTTGTTGAGTGTATTGTTATGTAATCTGTCTCGCAACAATAAAATTACCTATATGATGGGCTATTAGTTCCACTCATCATTCAACTTTTTAACTCTTCTTTACAACAATGAAACATTTGATTAGTGATTCTATTTGCTCATCAAATATAAAACTGGATCTTAGTATCATGCCATTTCTTTCACTAGGTACCTATCTCTATAAGTTATAAGTTACAGTTACAATGAGCTACAATTTAAGCACACAATGTTAAATAATGACACATTACTGTCTGATTCTGAATAAATATCATCAATATAATTAACAACCTTGTTTCTAAATGGGAATGCGGATTATTCGCAAGAACGTATGTCACATTTTACGTCGATGGGGCGATGCCAAGCTAGGACGACAGGATCGGCCCCTTTGGCGCTAGCGTCGAGGCTGTACTTTTCAAATCAACGTATTTCTTACCCCACAGTCCGTATTTTCATGTTATATTATAAGAATTCATGTTGATATTGGTTATTTAGCGAAAGAGTGGATAATTATTAGAAATTATAGTGTAATAATGATATTTTGGTCATGTAATGACAGCTCACAGAATTATTTTTGTTTCCAGTGCTTTCTTCAACTGACTCACTGCTTAATGGAATTGTGTAACTTTCAATTAAAACAATTGAGAGGGTGTCGCCTCAGATTGAAATAGAATTTGCTTTAGATATTGCACTATCTTCTTATTTTTACACATTTTATTATACTAGAGTAAAAAATCTTTGTATCTAAACAGTAAGTACATCTTCTTACGGCTGTCAAAATAAAGTTTCGCGAGTTTTAATTTTGAGTGGCACGAACAGCTTACTTCACACTTAGCACAGCCCCGATGGCAGCACCCTAGCGGGAGATAGTTTGGCTAGTGCCCTATTGTATTCCTTATACCTACTACCTATAGGTACAGGAGAATAGTTCAATCATATCTCTTTCCTTGCCCGGTTGTAAAATGTCCCAATAAAGTTAGCGGCAGGATTTATCGGTTGAAACCTTGGCAACAACCAATGAAACACAGCCATCTAGACCGCTAAAGTCCACTTTAGGCTCAAGTGAACTTTATCTTACGCGGGACATTCTGCAACCGGGTATGAGATAAAGTTCACTCCACTCCTAAAGTGGACTTTAGAAGTCTAGATGACAGTTTTTCATTTGCTCTTGCGAAGGTTTCGCTTTCTGTATCGGGACATTGTACAACCGACCGGGCCTTAGACATGTTTTACCATATCAGAACGGAGACAATGTGATCGCAATTAATTAATTCAATTGTTTGATCCTAATGATTACTGAATATACTTCTATTATAACCTAGTATATTTGATCATAAAATGAAGTGACTTACCTCTTTATCCAATTTAATTGTCATTGGTGAACGGTTAATCAACTCAACTACCTTCTCCTCCATTTTTTACAACTGTAAAACAAATTGTACTTTTGATCACAGCCTTCTTTATGAGACTCAGTCTTGACGTTCATTGTTGAATCTCGTAGACGCGTTCGAAATATTTGAATCTTCCTCGAGCACTGCCTTCTTGAATGACACACTCTCCCTACAGCTACGGTAGACAACTGTTTTACCGACAACTGGATTAATCGGTATGTGGTGCCGTCTTCTGGGAATCTGCTGAACTAAATCTCCACAGTTGGGGATGTGTTTTGAGCGGTCTAAACATTTTAAATAATATTTAATACTTATTAATGGATACATTATTACATTATTTACGTAATTATTATTATTATTATTTAAATAGTTACATTATTTAGTAATTGAAACAAACTACGGAAATGTTATAGTTGCAACAACCTGGTTGAACCTCAATCTTTTTTTTTTGGGGGGGGGGGGGGGGGGGGGGGGGGGGGGGGGTAATTTAAATGGTATTAAATATTAATTGTATTTTTATCGTATTTAAATAAATTTGTGAAAGAAAGATATTAAAGAGAAAGACATAAGTAATTATGAAATAAAATAAGGAAATAATATCAAGAAAGATAATGGTTAGGTACTTATAATAAGTACTTATTTACTAAAATCATCTGTCAGCCAGTTAGATTTGTTCAGCTGTGACTCATGATGTAATAGTCATATTATGCATCATCTGAACATTTGACCTGTAATTATTGATTTTTTTTTCATCTAGGTACTTATTTGATGCTACAATGCTGGATTCCATAAGTAAACGTACCGCATCAGAAACACAGCAAATTTTCTCATTTCCAGCTTTCAACATAGTTGAGAAAACCATTGAATCAGACACTGTGTAACCTCCACAAGTGGGTGAAAATGGAGCCATCTTTAAACCCCTCCAATAACGGGACGTCGAGGATATGGTCAAGGCATAAAATAACGATATTGGCTAGGTATACGATCATTATAATACAAGTACAACTCGGTTCCAGCCTATTACGTCATACAAATAATTATAATTATAATATTTATAATACATTAAATACAACATTTCATATACAGTTATTATATTTCGTGTGATACAACATTATGTTACATTTAACGACGAACAGTTTTTCAACAACGCTAAATAGAACATTGGTACTTTTAATTTGGTTTTGATTTGTCTTGTATTACGGCGGGCGATAATCTACAACGGCGGAAATTCACATAGATAATGAGACTGGTAAAAGAAGAAGTTTACATTCACAGTTATTTCAACATCAATTTGTAAAGTAACATCTGTTGTGGTTTTACTGGGTTTGGTCACAAACTGCGAAAGAATTGATCTGCATCTATAGGTGTCAATTTCTTACTTCATAATACATGTAACAAGAGTATAGGGAGTTAGAATCTACATAAATAGACTCCTTTTCATGCGTTTTAATAGCTATTAAATTCTTCCGGCCACATCCATAGTTTGCACGTGATTTCATCTCCTTGTTGGCCACCATCTTGATGGCACGATTCAGAAAGGCTCCGGATAAATATTTAATACGAAGATTAATCACTCATCACTACAAAAATGCATCGATGATCTCTATTTATAAGTTAAATCTGACCCGTCAACGTGCCAACATTTTGTCCGACCTAGGAGGAAAACTTTATTTTTTTGCATTTCTGATAAAACAAAAGAGGTTCGTACAAACTATAAAATGAAGAAAACAAGTCATCAATCCTGTTTCACAGAACTATAAAGTGGATTTTGTTCTCAAATTCACTAAAGATGTGAATCCTATTTATGTAGATGCTTTTTCCCTTCTCGTGATGATATTAATAACTATAATTAGCTACAATTTGTTTTTTTACCAAAGTTAATGATATATTTAAATACAGCTTGTCTTATAAAACTTGTGGCTTTTATTCATGGCGTTCAAATGCATATTCTTCTTGACTAATATACACAAAGATTCCTACGCGCCTGTGCTTATTCCCTTTTGTAGAGTTTGTCGGGATTACCATTATATTCAGATTGGACTCTTTTACATTTGAAATGTTTACATACAATACATTTACACATTACTATACGTAGATTGATTGTGTTCATCATTTTTTTCGATATATTTTTGAAAATAGAATGTTACATAGTTTAAGAGCTATCGGTATCTCTATCTGGGCAAAAGAAGAACCACTTTGACTTGACGTTTTCGTTCAGTTCTGTCAAGGACACAAAACACTCCTGAAAGTCAGTTTGTGTGACGTCACGGAAAGTGACCGTCCAGCTGACCACGAAGCTCTAATAAATCTTGAATTAACTTCTCCGGGAGTAAAAGCTCTCTGTAGAATTGAACTTTCGAGCTACCCGAGACGAAAACTTTTTGTCGAAGTTTATTTAATATTCTTGTGCCTCGACGCCGGGTCTCTTGATCAGAACTATTTTACTCGTCACAAGATGAATAATTGAAACTACCCTAGCGTTGGGATAACTGAATTACAAAACTCTTCCTTTTCGGTTCTTGAAATTGTCTTCATTCGAAGAATGTCTTGGGACATCTTTGTTCATGTTTGTGTATGCAATAAAAAAATGTACATTGACTAAATAAAAATAAGAATACGAAGTATCTGAAGTCCACGGATCATGTTTTGAATCAAGACTTAAAGTCAAGACAAAATGTAACAAATTAGGCCGGGTAAAACCAACTCTGGATTAAGTTAATTATCGATGGTAAGTGGAAATTAGTGAATCTTTTGGCTGTGGAATTCGCGCCAACTTCATTCATTGGTTAACCATCGATAGTTAACTTAATCCAGAGTATGGTCCTACCCGACCTTAGAAAAAAAATATGATAGAATCAATGGAAGACAGCATTTACTTTAAAACATGTTATATTTATTAAGCCCGATTTACACGGTCACATTTATTGAACAACTTTTTTGTCACAGTCTTTGGCACAGTCTTAGTCACATTTCTTGAAGGAAATTAGAACATGTTTTAAGTTCTGTGACAGAAAATTGCTTCGTGTAAATGCAAAATTGTGTGAAAACTGGGAATGTGACACAGAAATTGTTCAAGAAATGTGGCCGTGTAAATCGGGCTTTAGAGTGGTTTTCAGTTCAGGCTTTAGCTACAAAACAATCTGAACTCAAATTGAAGTTAGTAAGAATTTTGGTGAAAGAAGGTAGATAATTAGTTAAGTTCTTAATAATTTCAATTTCCAGACATAATAACTGCGTAGATCCATATTATATAGGGCTTAAGATTGGCTAGTTTTAAGGATGTTGGTCCCCGGTTTGGTTCAGCTAGAGTCTTATTGAGAGAGTTTGTTGTCGATATTCAATATTGACACTAATATATTGACACTAAAGAGCGGGTTGGCACTAATTTAGAGGATATTTTCATATTGTGGGCAACGAAACCAATTTATTTCCATAAAATTGTTTGTGTTCAAAACGCAAATGAAAATTCAACACGAGCAACTTGGACCAAAGAAACGTGTAGAATACAATGTAGTTTAAAGCAATTATAAGTATTGGGATATTTCGTCATGTTTTTGTAAAATTATATATTATTTTGTCTACAGTATCGATTTTTCTATTAAAATCTTCCTCAGGACAAAGCTTAACAATGTTTTTTTGGGGGAAATTTGTTAAGTTTTGTCCTGAGGAAGATTTTAATAGAAAAATCGAAACAGTAGGCAAAATAATAAACAATTTTACAAAAACATTGCTTTAATAATAAATAATAATAGTCATGAATCTTTAAAAACAATGTAGTTTGTTTATCGTTGCTGAATGTAATACTTAAAATAATAGTTATTTCGCTGTAGTTATGAAAGAAAAAGACAATTCTGAAGGAACAATATTATGTAAATTTCCGTAGAGAAATATCACCCCATTTGGAAATATATTGTCAATATGTTTGACACTTCTCCCTTCTTCATGCTACAATTATTTTCACAGTGGTCTCCAGAACGGTTGAACACATCTGAATTGTTAGGAATCCAGCAGCTCGATTGCGTAACTTTCATTTTGAGATATAGATGTATATCTTTAGCTTCTAGCCAAAGTCAAGAGGGTCTGTACGATGGCTACAAGTGAAACATAAAGGTCTAAAGAAGATTTGCCTGCTTAAGGCGTCGTAAGCGTATAGCGCTTTCTTTGCATGCATATTCATTCGGCTGCATTTGCAGAAGTATTAACAAACATAAATATCTTAATTATAAGAAAACTGAAACTTGTATCTCCCAATTTTAATATCTAGAATTTAGAGATTGATATTAAGAGATAAGCACGTTTTCGTATGGAATTAGAGACGTTACCAACTTACGGAAATTTCTTCTTATCAAGCATTGACAGAGAATTTTGGTATTGTCCAAAATTCATTAAATTCTTCTTCTTACAGACAGCAGTAAGTCAGATCATACTCGGTATGAATATCTGGCCAAAGTTGCGTGCTTTGCCAGTGAATATTGTTCTATCTCTCTCCCTGAAACACAATTCTGTTGACACCATTGGTCTTTGGGGGGCCTTTCGTAAATAAGTATACTTAACAATATTTAAGTTCTTAGTTCTTAGTTTACTTTGGAATCCGTAATCGAAAATGATTATTTCGCAGCACATTCTTGATACCAAGCTCTCTTCACTGAAATACTTATGAAGCAGGTGGATCACTGCTTTTCAATTACATGTTTTATTTCTTGAAATACGTACGTGTATTTCCTTGAAACAGAAATATTTAACTCTGCCCTACAACGGGTTCCTCAATTACCCTTGTCAACGTCAGACTCAGGTTGCATCTCCTCTCAGTTTCCAGGATTATCTCTGACTGATAGAGTATCTCTGTTGAACAGCTGTTGGAACTTCTGTCGTACAACTGGAGAAAAGTTTTTATCAATTCCGCCATTCCTCGGAAAAATAGCGAGTTTCATCCATCCAGATATCATGTTAACCTCCTGAACGAACCCTGGACGCCTGTGCTCGCCGTCGGGACGCCTACATTGGACGCCGGGACGCCTATACTGGACGTCGGGACGCCTATACTGGACGTCGGCACGCCTATACTATACGTCGGGACGCCTATACTGGACGTCGAGACGCCTATATTGGTCGCCGGGACGCCTATACTGGACGTCGGGACGCTAGTTCTCCTCCAGGTGAAAGGACTCCGGGTAGCTCTGCGAGCGTCGTGGGCGTCTGGACTGGACGTCGGGACGCCTGTGCTCGCCGTCGGGACGCTAGTTACTGTTCTCCTCCAGCGTCTCCTCCAGGTGAAAGGACTCCGGGTAACTCTGCGAGCGAGTGTAGCCGTCGCGCTCGCCGATCGACGTCGGCGTCTGCAGCGACTGAAGCGACAGAGGGAGCGCCGCGACGCCCGTGCTCGGCGTCGGGACGCTCGGCGTCATCGGGGAGCTCAGCGTCGTGCACGTGAAGCCCGCCGTCTGCGTCAACCCGCCGCGGTTCTCGGTCACGGACCGATATCTGAGGATGGAAACAGAGCTTTAAACATGCACTTCCATAGGGCAATCTCATCTGACGTTACAGCTGACCTAATCTAACTGGGGGACAGATGCTGTCAGTAAATAAGTAATAAGAAATCATTATCTTAAAATCGACTTGATTGGGATATTTCATTCTGTAGGTAGTTTATTTAGGTAATGTCGACAGTTTCGACAGTTTTTTAAATTAAGTTTGGTCCTGAAGAAGGTTCAAACTGTCGACATAACCTATTAAATAAATAAATAAATAAACTACATACAGGATGAAATATCCCAATCAAAACGATTTTACCTGAATCTTTCGAAACAATCATTATCTTTCTTGACTTAATCTCTGATTTGTTCGATACCATTTTTGTAGTTCTTTTAATATCTTTCTCTCACAAATGTATTTAAAATAAGATTATATTGTAAAATTGCCTGTCCCGCAGCGAAATAAACAAGATTGAGGTCTACCCATAGCAACCATGGTGATGCAACTACCCTATACAGCGAATGAACATGCCTACTCCTAATTTAGAATTATTTTCTATCTTTTTCACAAAATATACGTAGTTTTCCTAGGAGCTCTATTATCTTGTAACCTCATTCACTTTCATATTCTTCGCTAGTTCGCGATCTTGCTATCCTGAACGAAATGTAATTATATTTACTATCTATCTGCCCCTTGGATTGTCTTCCTGTCCGCCTTTGCGTCTATAAGATTAGATTTGTGTGCATATTATATAAGAAGAAAATTGCGTTTTTGAACAATAAAAATAAACATGTCATGTTATGAAAAAATCTGATTCTTTTGGCAGAATTCTGTAGAACACTTTTTCAAACAGTAATGTATATAAAATGGTTCAGTTGAAATTGACTTACGCCGATTAGTTTTGAAATGGTGTTGTTGTTTTAAGGAGCCAGCATATTGAATGAAAATATCTCGAAATAACTCATTTTATTATTTACTCGATCGAATGCATCCCTAAATGTTTTTCCCGCCAACATATCTCGAACAATCCGTGGCTAATTATCAGGAATCTTCACTTCAACAACATCGTGATTTATCTCTCGGCAGCTTCCAAAAGAGCAAAACAAATCCATCATCCACTCCACATCTTTTAAAACACTACTTGTTATTCGCTGCTCTTGTCAAATGCTCCATACGTTCCCGCGCTTTCAGGTTGTTTTTCACTTGTTTTGTTTCCACTCAGCTCTCTGATTGCTAATGGATGGAGAATATATTACCATGTGATTAATTTCTAAATGACGATTTGAAAAGGTTTTTTTAGCTGTGTTTTGTGTTTGTTGTCGTTTGACACCTGTGGATGCTTCCTCGTTTACGACGAAAGAAAATAGAAATACTTAATGACGAATCAAGGAAAAACACATATAAAAACTAATTTCGAGCATTTTCGCTATTATTAATCGTCGTCATATTTAGATATATGGTATATTATGGTTTTGATTTTACAAAGGCATACACGTTCAAAAGAAGTTGCGTCCGCAAGTATAGATATTTGCGAATGTCAGTCCTCAACACCTAATGATCTAATGCTAATGATCTTATGGACGGAATCCAGTAGACGTTGGACACTTCCGTCGATAAAATTTAGACACATTTCTTTTAAGTTTGTCGTATGAATCTCAAAAAAATATGGAGACACAAAATAACTGATTATTTTGAAAACTACATTTGGTGGCAGTGGTAGGCAGAATTTTTGTAACATAAATTTTCACTAAAACGCCCGGTTGTACAATGTCCCAATAAATTTAGCGGTAGGATTTATCGGTTGAAAACTTGGCAACAGCCAATGACACACAGACATCAGACTGCTAAAGTCCACTTCAGGCCAAAGTGAACTTTAAACTGCCCAATCCACACTAGCAATTATTGGTCGATCAACTTGGTTCTGCTCGTGCACAGTGGACATTGGTACTTTGGTGTCAATCAAATGACTTTACACATGTGCAGGACCAAGTTGACCAACTTAAAGCTGCTAATGTGAATTGGCATTTACTTATAGGGACATTGCACAACATGCCCTAAATATAATACAACTTGGGGGGGGGGGGGGGGGGGGGGTAAAGAATCTTCCTAGTTACAGAACGTAATGAAAGGTAGAGGGTGAGTTATGAAAACAATTCCATAATCTGTCGGATATTAAAGACACTATGCAATATGGCGGCTTTATGGTGCAATATGGCTGAAGTCACAATGATGGATGTAAATGAGATGATGGATGACCTTGAGAGATAGAATCGTCTTCTTTTCCTCCATATCTCAGACATCGACGCTGATTGAAAATCTGACCCCATTCTTCTGACCCGGCACCAAAAGGGCTGTGATGTCTTCTCGGGGGGGGGGGGGGGGGGGGAGTGAGAACGAAGACAGCCGTTATGTAACTATATTATGCTAATCGTCTGTACCTATGAATACAAATTTAATTCACTTGCATCAGCCACTGAATTTCCCTTCATTAATAATTATTACGCTACAGAATTTCAAATACGTCGTTGTGAAATGTACTGTTCAACAACAAAAGAGGAATAAATCGACAAAAGGCTTCATTTATTGGGATATTTATACTAAACCTCAGCTTTTAATTTGTCAAAAGTCCAAGTGAGCTTTGATGTCTTAAACTTTTTATAAATTTCCATATACATAAAAAGAATTTAAAATAAATTCTATATTCTTTCCTTTTAAATATCCACTTCGTACTGTGTCAAGAATCAGTTTTTACTCTATTTTTCTCAGTTAACAGGTCCTTAGCAATCTCATCCGACCAACATCTAACAGGAACAGGTGCTTTCAGTAAATAAGTAATAAAAGTAAACATTATCTTGCTTAATTTAATTTCCTTATTTTATTTTTTACCATATTCTTTTTAATATTTTTCTTTCGCAACTGTATGTAAAATACAAGTCTATAGAAAATGTGCCTGTCACCCAGCAAAATAAACAAGACTAAGTTCTGTTACCATAGCAACCAGGGTGTACATATCACCACATCTCTCTAACGGCTGTCCCTCTACCGACTCGTGGTCATTGACGCAGAAGGTTGACAAATCGCCTGTTTTCTGGCGACAATTCACGGCCGTCTGGACCGCGAACCGATGTCACAGCCTCTCGGAGATGATCAGACATTACTCATTGATCTTGAATGATGGAGGACATAATGGCGGCCGAATCCGCTCCAAGACAACACTGTCTGAGAGATGCGGGGTTGAAAAGTGATTTTATATTGCCGGATGATTTGTCTGAAATATCTTTACGCGTCACCCGGCTGGAACGAAGACGATTTCTACCATCGTGAGACAATGTCGTGGCAAAAAAGACTTTAGTATTCGCGCAAATAAGCGATACATGATGGAACCACATCTGGGGGGCTATTTTCGAGATCGTTCGAGTAAAATATCATACGGGTACGAGCTGATATGACGTCAGACAAAACAAAACTATCAACTGATTTGGCTTATTGGATGCTATTTCCTTCGGACGGACGTCACTTTGACGTCATGCTCGATTATGCGCGCGCTCGAACGATCTCGAAAATAGCACCCCAGGTATGATGTCTTTTGTGACAGGTTTCCATTGTGCAGTGGAAAAGGAGAAACAGTTTAAATTTAGATACAAGTTTACTTTTTAGCCATAACACACAACTAAAGCAAATTTTATAAAATTTATTTATATAAATCTAGCCCCTGATATCCTGCCTGATAGCCCCTATCTCTAGTACCACAGAATCCACCAGAGGTCAGTCGGTCAGTCGTCTTATTTTCTCGAATTCATTTTTACGACTTGCAAAATAAATGTAAAATAACTAATTGTAATAATAATGCATTTTCCTGCATGCATGATTGAATAATTTCACTAAATATTCATTCCATTTCTTCAATTGGCATAATATTTTGCATCGTGAATTGATGCATATCATTATGTCTTTACATTTTAATGATTTCAAAATACGCTTTTTATTGGACTCGATTTTAAACAAACATTTGAAAAGATATTGTGCTTCTCCGTAAGAAAATAAAAACTTAATTTCATTCCAGTTCTTATTATACGAGCGCACCAGCCATAAAGCTCCCAACTGATATGAAACCTGACTTCCTACCCGCGCATGATAACATGTCATACCTCCAAGTTATGATATCATATAGAACCCATCTCATGCCATATTCATATTTTGACTTTTCATAAAATCGTTACTTGTAAAGTGGTAACTATTTGGTGAAGAGACGTTAGGTTTCGAGTGAATCATTTAGTATTTCATCTTCTGCTTTGCCAATGGTCAAGTCACCAATTTCAACATAAGTTTTAATATTTAATGTGGACACAAAAGATACCAAAATACAACAGCTGTACTTCTGTTGGTATAAATTAAACATCTGGAAGCAACTAAACTAATAATGTTAGCTGAGAAGAATCTATCGGGACACTTCAGTAGAGGGAATATACGTTCGTTTAGACTGCAGGGGTCGGCAACCTTTTTTGGTGAAGGAGTCAATTTCCCAAAAAGTAATAAATTAGATAATTATGGGAGCCGCAATAGAGGCAATCAAAGATAATACTCAGAAAATAATACATTTAATTACTATCAGTGCGTTGTGTCTAGTGTCCGTCCGTCCGACCGGGTAGCTCAGTTGGTAGAGCTCTCACCCGGCCAGTGAGAGGTCCCGGGTTCGAGCCCCGGTTCGGTCGGATATTTTTCACAACGCACATCCCTTCGTTATTTTGACGAAGTTCCCCAGGTTTTTTTAATTTTAACAATTTAAAAGTGATTCTTGGACTCTAAAGTGAACAAATTAAATCAATGACCTTCCAATTGTTGCCCCGCAAGGAGTTTTTCTTTCGAATTTTCAATTTTTTTATTCCAGATCTTTATTTAAATTATTAAGAGCCATTCATCAACCACCAAGGAGCCGCATGCGGCTTCGGACCCGCAGGTTGCCGAACCCTAGTTTAGAGGTAAGAATCAGAGTAATCCAGTATTACACTTGGCTGCAACCCAGAACTTGGAAATGTATCTTCTATCTTATCGAGATATTTTTGGCAGGTTATCTTTATCTTTATCTAGATAAAAATAAAATTATCTAATCTGCTTAGTATTCCGTAAGTCTCACCTGGGCGGTCGCGCCGATCTGTGACACTGACACTTGAGCAGCCTGATGAACGCCGCGCGGAACGTCCTGTTGAACACCGTGTAGATGATCGGGTTGATCGTGGAGCTGACGTAGCCGAGCCACAGACACACCTCGACCACCTGCGTGGGCACGTGGCACTGGGGACACGCCGCGAACAGGATGTTGAGCAGGAAGAACGGCGCCCAGCACAACACGAAGGTGAAGAACACGAGGCCGAGCACTTTGGACGCCTTCTGTTCCGTCGCGACGGCGTTGGCGGCGATGGAGCGACGCTTGTTGCGGCCGGCGAGGAATCTGCGGAGACAGAGGTCATTAACATTGGCGCCCAACGTGTGGGCAGCTTGAGGGGTCGGCACGGGAGGAGAAAGTGGGGCGCCCAGCACAGCACGAAGGTGAAGAACACGAGGCCGAGCACTTTGGACGCCTTCTGTTCCGTCGCGACGGCGTTGGCGGCGATGGAGCGACGCTTGTTGCGGCCGGCGAGGAATCTGCGGAGACCGAGGGCATTAAGGTGGTGCGAGCGCGAGCGATTTTGCCGCTTGTTGCAGGCATGTTTTTGGATACAATTGGAGACAAAATGGGTTGGAAATGAAATTTTAATCATGATTAGATAAAAGACAAACTTAGAGTTGTAACATTGGTACATTTTTAATTTCTTGCTTCGTTAAATAGTAATAATTAGTTGCTGTTTGGTGGAAAAGAGTATATTTTCTTGTCTTACTGGGTGCCGTATGAAATTTAATTTTAAAAATGTGCCAAGTGATAACCCTAAGTTTGACTTTTATCCAATCATGATTATAATTTGAGATCAATTGGTTCACGGGTTTCGTCTCAAATCGTATCGGAAATTTCATAGTTTTGAGCGGTTTTGTGGAATAACCGGCGCCAAATTAACAATGCAAGAAGCAAAAATGAAAAAGTGCTACTAATACTCAATCAGACTGATCATGTGAACATCCTATCAAAGCTACACCCACTGATGAAACATTTTTTCTCTCTCAATTTGCTAAAACGGCCGAGCGCTTGCACCACATTAACATTGGCGCCCAACGAGTGGGCAGCTTGAGCGGTCGACACGGGAGGAGAAAGTGTTTGTTACACTGGCGCCCAACAGCGAGCAATTGAAGTCAACTACTAACTAACCTCTTCAGTTTATGAATGGAGAGTGAAATGGGAGGAGAGTGGACTTAATGACACTTTAATTCGTCAACCCAATGGCATTGTTGAATGCCGACATGCAGGGCTCGAAATTAGCACCCGGCTGCTCGACTCAAACGAGTAGAATTGCAACTTGGCGAGTAAAATTTGGCAGGAACTTGCCTGGCTAGCGATCAACTTTATTGGGCAACTTCAGCATTAAGTTGAATGAAGATTTTGGAGATTTGCTTTCATCGTAAGCAATTTTACCTGTTTCGTAATATACGACTATTTTTCATATAATATTTATGTCGGCTCTGAGAGCCTGAGCTCTGAGCCGACTGTCGGCAAGTCGGCTCTGAGATCACAAGTGCCCTAGAACATTGGTGGGGTCATCCCACCCCCTGACCCGACAATAGTTGGGAGCAGGGTCGCGATATTTATTTATCTCACTGAAAATCAGACAGAAATTATGTCTGTCAGAAATTGTAAAAACAGAATTAGTGGAAATAACATCCCGTCCCGTTAGTATGAATATTCATTCCAAGTTACTTCTCTTTCTGATATATTTGCCACTTTTGACTATTTAATATGAATTTTACTTGTACAGCTGTTGTAAATATCCCGGATTTTTGCAGCCTCCGAAAATTATGACTATAATCATAGACATTTGTGAGTATAAATGTCTATGGACTAATGTTCCTGCTTTCTAAACATAATACCTAACTAATAATAACATTCATGGTTGAAAATGCCGGTTTTATTCCCTCTACTGTCTTGTCTGTGTTTCAGTCTAGTCCCTCTGTCGGTTGTTTTTGGTTTCTAATTATTTATGATAATTTTATAATCTTATGACATTTGGCTTTAGGCTCCTTTAATCTTTTACATAAAGCTTGTCCTATTTACATAGCTTACACCCTGGCTAGTACACAATTAAGTTTAAGTTTGTTTTATTTCTTAAGTGCTTTGTTTTATTACTTCATGCTCGAGTTACTTAACATTTAAATTTCATTCTTGAAATTATAATATTTTGGATATCTTCGTCTCGGAGCCATCATAAAGTGAGTAATGTTATTTATCATCTGCCTGGAGTATTTATCACTCGAGCCACTTCTGCTGCCCCATGTAAAACAGAACAGACAACTAACGCCTAATCACTTCAAAGTGAAGAACAAGGTAAAGTTGCTGGGGCGAAGTAACTTTGTTCTACCTTGTAACTTACGCAAACATTCTGGGTGGTTAAGGTGTCAAATATCACTTAGCGATTGATTTCTCAGATTCCTGTATAGTTGTAAAACATTAACTCGTATAAAGGCAGTCATTTATGAAATTAGTGAGAAGTGAATATGAAAGTATCAGTGAGAAAATTGATATTGGTACAGATTGCTCATCTTTTTCTCATCTTACTTTGGAATAAAATGCATGCCTAGACTCTATTTTGTGACGACTGATTTTCTTACATTTTCTCATAATTTCTGGGATATGGAGTGGAATATCAAACTGTATTTTACTTTAAAAAAGTGCAGAGATAATTTTAATTGATTAATAGTCGCCCTCTTTCTGATATCACTTTTCAAATATCAAATAAATTTATGATTTTCGTCTAATGAAAAATGAAGAACCAAATCTAATACGTATCCAAAAATTAAAATCTCGCACAATGCTTCCATATTGACCAGCCAGTTTTTGTAATATGTTTTTTTTTAAATATATTTTGATGGTGACTTAGTTCAGCAAATAAGATTTTTTCTTGAAAAGAAATCTCTCTATTGATCTAACATTCAAATCCGGCGCCTCACTTGAAACTGATAACAAATGATCCTCAATCTTCAATTCACTTTGCTACTTTCTCTTTCATTACCCTGGAGGGTGTTAAAACCATTGTTCATTTCAACAAGAATATAGCAAGATAAATTTGTAATTAACAAGGAAAAGTTCTTGAGTTTCCTCCTCGGAAATATTTATAAGATTTCTGCGAAACAATCGACAGGGAAAAGTCTGGTGTAATTATGTGAACGAACGCTTTTCCGAATGAAAACGCCATTTCAATTACAGCTGAAAGCCGATTACTCGCGAATTGGAAGCGGAATTCTTGATTCTCGGAATCACCTGACTTTCCAGTGAGTTTTGTTACAGTGACGTCACCATCTGATGACGCAATAATATTTCCCTTAACTTTTCTAAAATCAATCAATTTATTACCTCTTCAATCATCGCTTACCCATCTAGCTGAAAACAATATTTATGATTATTATTTTGCCAGCTTTATTAACTTTTTTTATTATGAGTCGATTGCATTCAAAGGTAAACACTGGAGATGATATCTCACAAAATATTGTCATAACTTTGGACCAATCCAAATTATGAAAAATGTGATAAATAATGAAGAGAGATTTTTTGTCGACCTTATAGCAATATAAACACCGCCTTATAATTCCAATGCTTCACACAAACACGACTCAATGCTCCTAACAAACACGCCCAATCTCTCAAAGATAACGATTTTTTCAACTTTCCAATTTCCATACACTCTGAAATAATTGAATATAATTTTTTCGAGATATCTAATTTGAAAGCAACCTATTTATACTTGAACAATTAGGTGGAAAATGTATAAATTATGGGATAATGTAGATCTTGATCACATGCAAAATTTGAACTTAATCGAAATGTTGAAGAAAGTTATAGCTCTATAGTTTAAATCTGTGATTGGGAGCAGCCAATTAAAGAAAGTATTTCACTTAAAAATTGACCTTTTCTCTGAGCATGTTAGCAACTGGTCCTTTACTACTCAACAAGTTAATTTGAGTTCTTAGTTTCTGTAAAATTATTTTCAGAGTCATAAAAAAATGACATTATATTGCACAGAATTTTATTTTGAATGAATGGAGTAAAATGCTCAGACATTTTGCACGCGTCACTTTTTACCTAACGGAGTAAAAAAAGTCGATGTAAATGCGATATTTTCCACACCATTATTCAAGTTTAATTTCAACTTCAAAAGAATTTCTGAAAAGATGAACGTCAAAACAAAATTGTTTAATTGATAGAAACAAAATAAGTGGCAAAGTCCCTTAGAAATACCCTCCATCCCTCTAGGATACTTAAATTGTCGCCATCTTTGTCTGACATGGTTGCCAAAATGCGTCTCTTAAAATATTTCGCTCACGTTCATTGAATTGGGTTTTCATCCAGTGAAAACCTGCAACTATATGTTTCAATGAATCCTTAATGAAAAGCGAAGGTATTTACAGAGGAAATCAATAAACCCCATCAATTAATTTACCTTCCAATTAAAAATAATGAACGTATAAATGTAGCTTACTATAGTTGGTTTAGCTTTCTATTCAAACATAATGCGTTAAAATCCCAAGCTAAAAGGGAATGCCTGGAATGCAAAGTAAATATAATACGGTTGTAAAATTCGATGACATATGCCAAAAACATTTGAGGGTATTCAAGAATCCTCAAACGAATTATTGAATTACATAATTAAAAATTAACTTGATATTTGATCCCTTTATCTGTCAAGCCAAGCGTTCATGCGAATTATACTCGTGAAATATGCCACATGAATTAATAAAAAATATCGGAAAATGAAAGTAATTCATATTTGAATCTCGGATAAAGTCAGCGTAATTATTAACAAATTCAATGCCATTGGTGCAAAGAACAATGATTTGAATCTAGACTCAAAAGTTGAATCTAGACTCAAAAGTAAGACATAATTTAATAAATTAAAACACAGAATCAGGACAAAGAAGTAAAAACAATAATTGAATTACATGCATTTCTGTTTAAACATGTTCTAAAGTTTTACTGCAGTTGGAAAAAAAGCTCATCTTGTAGCTTCTCTATCATAAATATGCATTATGCAATGTGATATAAAAAGGGCATAAATATCAATCCATTTTCTTCTACTTTTCTTCATATTTCCAGGAAAATACATATCTTTGAATCAAGCTCTTTGCAAAGAGATACATATAAAGTTAGCTTTAAGATCAATAATTATGGCAAAATGAAAGCTTTCGAGTCATGAAGGCAAAGTTAATATCCTACAGATGCGCAAAAGCTCAGAAGAACTTTAGCCCCCCCCCCCCCCCCCCACCTTCCATAACACCTGTGATTCCATAAAACTCTCTCATAGTTAACAGAGATTCTCAGAAATGAAAAGTAATTAAAGCCAAACATTAGCACAGATGGTTAGAAAAACAATTCCCTCATATTCAATTTTATAGTTATTTCATGAAGTGATACGAATTTCATGTGCATCCATGGAATACTCACAAATACGTTACCCACAAGATAAACTGGGTGAAAATTGTGAAAATGTGATATCCGTGATGCACAGGAGAAACAGTGAAAAAGACACATATTCAAAATGTATACATATTCCAATCCACTTTGCACTTTAGAGGAAGGATATAAAATTAGGGGGCCAAATGTTAATAAATTTATGTAAACAGGCTAATGTAACAAAGATTATCCGACTGGATATGACTTTTAAATATTTTTATCGTTGTAGGTAAGTGACTATGATCTGAACAAAATGAAAAAAACCAACATCATAATTTTCTCTTAGTTGATAAACTATGTAAAACAATAAATAAGGCAATGCGAACTAAAGAAAATATAACTTGGTCCACACTTTAAATGAAACACATAACCACAGAAATGCATGAAAACTCTCATCATTTTCGTATTGAATCTTCTTTATACGCTCGTACGGACGTCTGAAAAATGATCCTCTAGCCCACTGATTATATCCATCCACGGGTGTGCTCCGCTGATCTGTGGCTGAAGACATCGTGAATCACTGTAAATGTATTGAAACTCATCGGAGTGATTGGTTCGAGTATCGATCGTATTGTTGTCGAGATATATCGAGATATCGAAACATGATGCACTGATTGCTTGGGTTTCATAGCACAGTCGGCTTTCATCAGATCGAGAGGTTAGAGAGGCTCGGTTTTTAATCATAACTACTGAAGTATTTGAAAAAGGAGGTTATATTTACAAATATATCAATAATTAATATTTTTGGTGATGCGATGGGAATCAGAGCAAATGGGAAGACCAAGTTATTTCTATTTTTGCATTTTAGTACCTAAACTGAAATTTAACTTGTATTTCATTCTAAATCGTTTCTTGAATTTATTTCCTTTAAAATTGAACTTAGATCCAATTACTACTGTGTAAAATTGAAAAATTTCGATCATTTGAAGGTACAGGGAAGTCCATTTTGAGTCCATTTTTGAGTCTATGAGTCCATTTTTAGAAAAAATGAGTTTAAGATGTAATATTGTAATGATTTTTTTGAGTTTTTTAATACCCGGTTTCTAGCAAATATTGCCACAAAGTCTTGAAAAACGCAATTGAAATATCGATTTGTATGGAAGAGAGATACAAGTTTCAACATAAAACCTCGTTTATCTCAGTTTTATCTCCGAATGTGACTTATAGCGTTCTTTCCCCGTACCGTTCATTTATCTTCGTAAACGCCTGAAGATTGGACGTTTTCTGCAGTAAAATGTTGGGGTTTGTTTTCTGTGCATGCCCTCCACCACGGCAGAGTGTCAAATTTTAAATAATATTGAATGTTTCCACAAAATACACCTCATTACGTCTCAAAATTGATTTCAAATATTTAAAAAATTTTCACGCCCCCCTTGGCCCTGGGAAAACTGCATTCCTTCCGTTGCCCCTACCCCCTGGCAAAAATCCTGCGGACACCCATCGGTTCTTATAATTTCTTGAAACCTAGCTGTATTTTTCCAACAAGTTTTGTCTGCGTAAAGTTAGATTACTTATGAACATCCTTGTTGTTGAACAAATACAAATGTGTTGACGTCGTTTAGCTCTGTAGCCCGGATCATTTGTGTTCTTCAAAGAAACTCCGCTAATCCCCGGACTTATTTATTAATGCAGGACCTGGAGTGTTGCATTTAGCGTCCAAGATCGGATAATATTTATCAATTTGTTATTCTCTTTGCGTGTCGTATTATAAGCTGCTTAGAAACGATCTACTCAGCTCTTTCTCTGTGTACTTTTGTCTCGAGCTGTTTGTATTTTTGTTCAACCGTTCAACCGATCGCTCTGAAATTTTGCACACACAAAAGTCACATGAACTTTTGAGTCACAGTTTTTTGAACTTGATCCTGTGATTGGTTGAAAATTAAATATGGAACGGTAAAAATGTATGCGTAGTAATTGGGACAAACTTATAGATGTTTTTGACAAATTTCAGACAAATATGTAAATATCTTCAAGAGTTATTGACATTTTACGGACGTCGTAATTGCTTGGTTTAAAATATTTAGCAATTTAATTCTAAGCAATTGATAAGAACTTATAATCGATTTTTCAAGCATTTGCTTCTTTCCTCAATGTCTATTCTAGATCAGCAACTTTCACACACATAATTCGCATACAATACGATGCTCACTTATCAATACGGTGCAGAGCGTTTTCCTATTATACCAGTATATTTGTAAAAAGCTCTGTAAAACGAGTTTCTGTGAACCATTTTCATGCAATTCATTCTGTGCTACCCTATTCTATAAACTGTGAATATCAGGTGAAAAATCGTAATTATTTGCAAGTGATCAAGTTGCGATTATATTTTGACGACTAAATCAAAGCCTCAGTAAACGTATTTGAGACTATTTTACCTATTTTGGAAAATGACAAAATGATGGCCCTGATGTTCTAAACAATTTCATCTTGATCGGACAAATAGTTCCTTTTAATTTTTCAACCACGCGTGAGATCCACTGGTGAGATCTTATTTAAACAACTAACAATCAAGTATATTTACATGGATGCAAATTTCCGCCCTTCAGAGAAACGTTGTGATCTGTAACAAACACCTTAAAAACAAAAACAAAACAGTGACCTGATCCAATAGGATACGCCCACTTCACTCCTAAAATAATATAATATAAATGCCACTAGCTGGCGACACCAGATAGTTTCGAAGCTTTCGATTGGCTGAGTAACTGGCGGTAAAATTCAAATGTGTTCGACAATAACTCTAGCCGAATTGACAAACTTCGGAATGTAATTTAAAAACGCCAGTTGGGAAATGTGGCTTGTAAAACTCGTCCTGTGGAATACAGTAACAGTTTAGTGAACGACTGAATGACTCAAGTTCTAGTGAAGTGAAGTACATTGACAAGGACAGACGGAAAATACATTCCAATCACATGCGGAGTTATCCTCAAATCTACTTGACTGTCTGGAAACATCGCAATCATCTAGTAATAAAGTTTATGACATTTCCTTGGTTTGCATTTATACCATCCGTTCAATTTGAACGGAGGGCTGAGTAGTGAGCGTGGCATTGAAGAGTTTTTAATCGATTTTTATCAATATCTTTTACCAATGTAACTGTTAACATAATAGGACTTTGTACGCGTATTCAGAACAGTTCAATGAAAATTATTTCATAGTTTGGAATAAGTTATTAGTTTTATTTTGTCCAATATATTATATTTAGTGCTATAATTTTACTAATTTTCGAGGCACTTAAAGTCTGTAAGACAAAGTTAATCTAATAAACCATTACAAGCTATGGAATTATTTTCATTGAACAGTTCTGAATACTCGTACAAAACCTTATTTTATTAACAATTACATTGGTAAAAGATATTGATAAAAATCGATTAAAAAAACTCTTCAAGGTCAAACTCACTACCCAGCCGTCTTAATAAAAATAAGTTTGTGTACTCAAAACTGTCCAATGAACATAATTTTATAGCTTGAATTGGTGTATTAGTTTTATTTTGTCCTACACTAACGGCACTAAACGTCTGTAGGACGAAATAAAACTAATAACCCATACCAAGCTATGAAATTGTTTTCATTGAACAGTTCTGGAGACTCGTACAAAGCATTATTTTATTGACAATTATGTTTGTAAAAGACATTGATAAAAATCGATTAAAAACTCTCAAAGGTCAAACTCACTGCTCAAGGTTAGAAAACCACGTAATATTATTCTGGCGTCACACTGCATTTCTTAAAAAGAGTATAACAGAACTTACACGATTTATGGGCTTCTTATAGGGTTTTGATATCTCAGTATTTACTGCAATTGTTAACAACATTTTTTGGATTATACGACAAAGCAGTTTCTACTAACTTATTTTAAACTCGCATTTTATATTACTGTAAGAGCATAAAATAAGTAATCACTTTTCTCTGAAATGTGTATAATGATTTATGTTTTGGAATCAAAATGATTGTACATTTCACGATTAAGACGGATGGGTAGTGAGTTTGACCTTGAAAAGTTTTTAAATCGATTTTTATCAATATCTTTTACCAATGTAATTGTTTAAAAAATAAGGCTTTTTACGAGTATTCTGAACAGTTCAATGAAAATAATTCCATAGCTTGTAATGGTTTATTAGTTTTACTTTGTCCTACAGATGTTTAGTACCGGAAAAATAGTAAAATTATGGCACTAAACATCTGTTGGACAAAATAAAACTAATAACTTATTCCAAACTATAACATTATTTTCATTGAACTGTTCTGAATACTCGTACAAAGCCCTATTTTGTTAACAATTACATTGGTAAAAGATATTGATGAAAATCGATTAAAAACTCTTCAAGGCCACGCTCAAAGTAACATTTTGTCATCGGTTTCGATTTCTCGTTTGAAATTTCTTCAGGACAATATCAACAAACTTTCAAAATAATTGTTAATTTATTATTCTGAAGAAGATTTCAAAACAGAAATCGAAACTGCTACATAAATAATTCAATAAAGATTTAAAAAATTACGAAATGTCCCAATAATATTAACTGTGAAAACGTAAATAGCCTTGAAAGTTTAAGAATATTTTGTATACTTCTAAATCTGTTTCAAACTGGTCTTTCCCGTGCTCTATGGAACCAAACCATCTGACTATAACGCCATGCAATATGCAACAAGTTGGAGGAACGACAAGTGAGTGAAGAGAGCAGAATTCTCGGAACTCAGCTGATTTTCAGAATCACATTGATCTGAGTCACAAGAAGAAGGGTTGAGGTGAAGATTACCTGGAAAACATTCATCAGGGAAGCGCTACATTGACAACACAGAGAAGAATAACGTCACAACGTACTTGGTAAGCTCCTCCCACAGCCTGACGACTCAAGTGTGTATTTATTTCACACTTTCAGCAACGAGGGTAACAACGACGGAAGAATGATTATGATGGTTATAGGGAGGTGATGAAGAATAGGTAAGGATGGGCGGTGGGAAGGACGTGCTCGTGTCCCTCCGACTGAGGGAAACAACGAAAAACTACAGTCAAGAAGGACTGCAGGGGGCATCGAACCCGGGACCTTCAGTGCCTGTCTAGTAGACTACACCTTAATAGTGAGATTCCAAAAAGTAGCTGCGGTCTAGGCAGGGGTCGGCAACCTTTTTAGTCAAGGACCGAACTCCCCAAAATATAATAAATTAGATGAGAATGTAGGTTTCTGTGGAAAACTTCCATGGAGTCAGGATGATATGAAATGAAGGGATATGTGTTGTGAAAAATATCCGACCAAACCGGGGCTCGAACCCGGGACCTCTCACTTACCGAGTGAGAGCTCTACCAACTGAGCTACCCGGTCGGACGGGTAATCTCACCCGGCAAGTGAGAGGTCCCGGGTTCGAGCCCCGGTTCGGTCGGATATTTTTCACAACACATATCCCTTCATATCAATAAATTAGATAATAATTGTGGCCTCAGTATGCAATCAAATATAAAACACTGAGAGTAATACATTGTGTCCGCGCCGAGTAGGCGCTTGTGTTTAGTTATTAGTTTCCTGCCCATTCCCTGTCCTTGACTCACCTCTCAGTTGTTCTTGGAACTATTTTTTCTCCCTCCTTCCACCCCTGTTATTGCGCTACCTGTTTACCTATCCCCGCGCAATAATACTTTGCCTACCACAGTGTATTTGATTTACCGGTGGCAGGTGCACAGTTTACTACCCAACGTCTGACCGTTCACATCGTCCGAGCGGTCATTCGAGTTACTCACGTACATTGCTATCAGCAACATTCGCCTTGCCGATCAGCATTACTTAGCTCAGCACAGTGAACCTACAATTCAACTGCGCCCACGCTTTTACTATACAGTGCGTTTAATATTACCTCCAGCAATACCGTTTTAGACAATACTCTACGATCTGCGTGAAGTGCGACTCCCACAAGTATTTCCATTCTCTTCCCTGTGGACTCTGAATGCAATTCTTTCCTCGCCACGCCTACCCGCGCCACGCTGTGTCTGAGAGGTCGTCTGGCCCATTTCTACTTCTACACTGGTAAGTACCTGCCATTAGGTAACATTGAATGAACTGTGGTGTATGGCCTCTAGCCATTGGTCCCTTGATTGCCGTAACTATCCCGTGCTCGTTTACGGTTGCATCAGCTCTCTTAACGCTGCTGCATCCGATCTTACTCTCCAGGACCAGACTCCACTATCTGGCCTTAACACATTGCATGACTAGTTCATTTCGATATTTTGACGAGGTCCTCCAGTTCTTGCCCCGCAGGGCATATTTTTTTTTAATTTCCACAATTTAAAAGTGATTTAAGGGCTCTAAAATAAACAAACTGAATCAAATAACATTTCAATTGTTGCCCCGCAGGGTGTTTTTTCGTTTTTTCGATTCGAGTTATTTATTTAAATTAAAAAGAGCCATTCAAGAACCACTAAGGAGCCGCAGGTTGCCGACCCCTGGGGTGGGATTACATAAAATGAGAACTATCTTGTCACGGTGACAAGCTTCTCATCTCAATGTTATTCACGGCCTTCTAGGGTCTTGTCACCATGATAAGTAAGTTATCATTTTATGTGATCCCAACCCTGGTCCAACGTATTCAGTGCAATTGTAGGGGAGGAAATAAAATTCAAATCAGATGCGTAGCGAGCAGTTGAACAGAGACTCTAGTGGCGGATTGGGGAACTACAATGACTTGTGACAAAGTGTAGGGTGGGGAAGGAGCCAACAGACAACCACGACTAGACATGACGTCATGCTCAGCTACCTGAGATTGAGCGTCGATGGCCCCATGTTGAGCTGCAACCTGAGCGTCTTGAGCTTGAAGTTCCTCGTCTCACGGGCGATGTTCTCGGGGGTCTGAGTCCCCTGGTCGCAACACCGGCCCCCGAGTGTCGCGGACCCCGTCGTGCCGCCCCCGCCGTTGCTGACGTAGCTGAGCTGGGGCTGAGACGTGCTCAGGCTCGAGGCGCGACTCAGCAGGCGTCTGAGCAACCAGACCAATCGACTCAGAATGACCGCAAGCTCAAGGAACATCATCACATCAATTCGAACAAATAAGCAATACGTGAGGGAGCCACTGCTGGCAGGAAACTTTTTAGATCACATTTTTATTTTGATGTTCGTGTTTCCATAGGGCAGTGAAAAAGGAGAAACAAATTAAATTTAGATTTAGTTACAAGTTTACTTTTACAGCCATAACAAACAACTAAAGCAAATTTTATATCATTTATTTACATACCCTTTATATCCTCCATTATTCCCCTTATGGTTAGTACCAAAGAATTCACCAGAGGTCAGTCGTGTTCCTTATTTTCTCGAATCGAACGGGGGCGTGGCTTGTGAAAATCAAACAGGTTGACATGCTAACTTGGAAACTAACAATTTGATATTCTGACAGATGGCATTTAGAAATATCGAAATAATAGCTCACTTTAAACAGTATAATCAACACACGCATTGCGTAGAGCATTGCTAAGCGAGGACGGACGACATGCAGAGTAAAACAATTATTTCACTACACCGATTAAAAAGACTATTGCAAGATTTTCCAGATTAATTGTCCCAATTTCTATGATACCAAGATATTGAGAAGTATGCTGTAATGGAAATATGTCTCTCATCTAACTATTAATTTAGAAAAGAGTTGCATTTTGTTGTTGAATTGAATATTGTTTAAATAAATAATATTGTGATCAAGTGCATTCTGTTAAATATGCAATTTCAAATCCTACTGAGGATAGGTTTGACGTCAGAAGGGGAGGGGCGAAACTTTCGTCAATCGTTGGTCTAAACATCTTTTACAAGTCCTAGTCTGTTATCACTCTACTTTTGAAAAGTGTAATGCAGACTTAAAATGTAATAAAAATGTATTAAGCATCAAGTTGAAACGTACAATTCATAATTATATCGAAGAGCTACTCGATTACAACAATTACAATCATTCTCATAGCATCTAGTTCTAATTCAACACAACACAATATGCATGCAGACGACACCGCAACAGCTGTCATATTGACTGGGTGACCGAGAGCTAATTGCCCCCCCCCCCCCCCCCCCCCCCCACCCCACCCCCAGGGAGGCGCTGATTGGCTGTAACTTGTTGCATCGATGACGTCATCGCCAGACCGCAATCAAGACTAATTAGCACGCTGAGTGATTGACGAGGGGGGGGGGGGGGGGGCACCAGGGGATGCATTGCACCGATACGGGATTACAGCAGCTATTTGACAAGCATCTCTAATTGACATATTTGACGGTTCAAATAATTAGTGGCAAAAATGAGATTTTTTAAAAGTTTAATTTATAGAGAATTTTGTATTTTTTATTAGATCAACAACTGTCATATAATTTTTCAAATGTTGGAAAACCTATGGAAATTTAAAAAAAAAGTAAAATCTTCTATAGATTTAGATAATTTTAAAACATAGTACCTAATTATAATATACAGTTTTTCAAATTATGTGACAATTAACAGTCTCCCATTATTTTATTATTTCCCCAAATTATCTTACAATTTTGGGTTTGGAATATATCTACCCCACTTTCAAATCGATAAAATCATCTCAAGGAAAATCCTTTTATCTTGCAGGCTGTGTTTATTCACAAACACCTACCCTAGGTCATAAGGTAAAGCCATAATTCATAAACATAATACAGTTGCATTTACGGTTACTTAACCCATTTTTCATAAACAATATTCTACATGAAACATTAAAGGATCAGTCATGACGGCCTTTTCTGTTGGTTGTGCTGTTGGTCCTATATGAAATAGAAATTTCGCAGACTTTTAGGGCATGTTTTTGTACCTCTTGATAAAGTTAGCTACCGAAAAGATCTTGATAGCGTTAGCTAGAGGATGAAATCAATTTGAAATCTTGCTAACTTGATCCTATCAAGAACTTTAGCAAGAGGTACAAAGACCGTCCGGGGGTCTTCTTCGGGCAACGACTGCACGAAAACACACACAAATTCATTTAGGTTGAACTTTGCAATGCTGCAACGCATCACGTGACAACAGTGGTGTGCTGCGCGCGCAAGTGAACTGCTACTTGTTGCACTGTGACGTCACGCAACGGACTAATTGCCTCGTCGCGCTCCGCCTGGCGACACGCCGCTGCACTAAAAGCTCTCTGCACTCGGGGAATGGGGTTGTTCACTGCCATTTGCTCTCACTCGCAGCGCTAGCGGCAATGGAGGTGTCTCTCTCTGATTGGTTGGTCTCTGAATCAAACTCCCGCCAAGGTTTAAAAACCTTCCATTCCGCTAGATGCATTTTGATTGGCTCTCTCCCGGACGATTAGAACAGCAGCGCCATCTACAATAGTTTTGCGTGAACAACCCCATTGCAGATGGACGCATGACAGACGCGTTGAGAAGCGAGCATGTGTAACGCGCATGCTTCTTAATGTCTAGCGGGAAGCGCACGGTTCTTCAAAGCGTTTTTTTAGATGTTGTCTTCAGAATGTTTTTAAAAAATCAGGTATATGCTACCCTTGACGGCTGAGTAGTAAGCGTGTCCTTGAAAGTATCAATATCCTTTACCAATGTAATTTTTAATAAAATAGCTGTAAGAGTCTTCAGAACTATTCAATGAAAATAATTTCAGAGTTATGGAATGGGTTATTAGTTATATTTCATCCTACAGACGTTTAGTACCGTATTTTTACTAATTTTCAGGCACTACACGTCTAAGGACAAAATAAATATAACTAGGAAAACGCTCTGTGTAACGCGTTGATGTGCGACCACCGAAACGCGCAACATCTCCATCCGGAATTTCATTACGCAGAGAAAACATAATATACGTCATAATTTAGAAGTTGCACGAAGAAGTTATTTAGAAGCTATATTTTTGTTGTTGGTTGAATAGTTTTTAAGTGCCCAAATGTTTTAGAAAGATTGATAGAAATCTCATATTTTAAAATCTTTTTAGCTTGCATTAAAACAGTAATCTCGTCATTGACGTCATGGGGCTCAACATTGCCATGGCAATAATTTTATGAATGACAATTTTAATTCTTTCGGGTGATAAGTGTGTTTGTTATTAAATTTGTGTTGCCATTTACAAATTTACAATACAAATTTTGATGAGACTTCTCTATTTTGCAACAAAACTGTACACAAATCTCAACTCAAGCACCAAGGTCCTAATATTGGCGATGTCGCGTGAATGAAAACATTGAAGTCCGATGCACAACAGCTGACACATTCCAGCAAAACATAAACTTTTCTCACAAGCTTTCACGATACTTCGATATCGGTTCTTATTCCTCGATACTTTTGGTAGGTACTTCGACTATTTTTATACGATAAAAAAATTAACATTGGCGTTATTTTGAAATCTGGGTCATTGAATGCAGCCATTTCAGAGTTATGATGTCTGGCCGGCGCAATAAAACGAGATCTAAAACTTGAGTTGGGCTTTAAAATTACTTTTCTCTATGACATCAATCATTGTTATTTTATTACGTCAATAATATGTACACTAAAATCAAAAAGGTCATTAAGGTCAAATTATGAGAAATAAATGTTGTGCTTGCAGTAAAATTGCATCAATAAGTGTGTAAATTATTTTTAATCCGATAGACACAAAAGTAGTTAAAATTTGAGTGTCCAATAATTTTGGTACGAAGTTTTAATAAAATTGTAAAATCTGTGAGAATAGAATCAATCTAACTTTGAAATAACAAGTTTTATGTTTACTCTGGAAATACTTTTACAACCCTGGAGGTTATCTTGACGTTATGGGGCATGAAACTTGGCTGGATCTTTCTAGTTGTAATACAAACTTAATGACAATTGCTCAAGAGAAATAGTGAAATGCGATGCAATAATGCTGCATGATAAGGATGCAATAATGCTGCATGATAAGGATGCAATAATGCTGCATGATAAGGATGCAATAATGCTGCATGATAAGGATGCAATAATGACACATGTCAAGAATGCATTAAGCTTTGTATAAAAAATTAACATGGAGTATGAAAATGGCATTAAAATATACCTACTTCAAATTTGTTCACAATTCTGACGGCCTTTTCTGTTTACATTAAATTCGGCCTGAATGTATAGCTTTTTTAAATATATAATTCGTTTTGTATCTAGGCCACTTTTAATATTACCACGAGTTTTCTTTGTTAAAAGTTTTTACTAAACAGATTAATATTTTAAATGTATACAATTAAGTAATACAGACAACATTGTCACATTCGATAAGAGACATTTTGATAAGGGATTGGGGGCACTATTCTTGACTTATTAAATTTCCAATTCATGCAATATTAATTATTACTTATGACCGTGAGCCGTATTCCATCAGAATGGAATTGGGAAATCGTTCTAGAATAGGCCTCCAGGGGTCCTATTGTAGAACGTTCTCTCAATTCCATTCTGATGGAATCCGGTCACAGCCATAAGGATTATCATTGCCTGAATTCGAATTCCATCAGAAATTGGATTTCTGATATTGTATTGATATCTATTGTTTTTATTATTGTATTGCATATTGTATTTCTGATATCTGATATTGGATTGGATTTCTAGAATAGGGCCCTAGGATGATTTTCGAAGATCATTCAATGTTGATTCATTCTTAGACAATCACAGTAAATTCCAACATTTTCTGATTTGTAACATCCTTTCTCCGCTCCGATCCGCTCATCCGGGGAGACAAATATCTGCAGTGTCTGAGGGGGGGGGGGGGGGGGGGGAGATTGATTGGTATGTATCGAGCAAACACCATCAGGCATCGAGGTCTTTCATCACGTTCATGCAGAAGACGTCGCTTTCTGCCTGACTTGAGAAGACTTTCAGATCAAATGATGCTGCAGACGGAAGTATTTATATCAACACAGTCGCAGGCGTTCAGGCGCCATGTTTGTGTAATGCGAATCATAATAACGCTCTGTGTAACGCTCTGTGTAACGCGTATATAAGCCAGCCATTTTTGTGTCCAGCCGTAATAATTCATAAATAATTTGCAAGTGAAAAGGTGCAGTGTGTAGGTATGCTATACAGCTCAATTTTGATAAGTCAAGTGTCCATAACTATTTAAATTATTAATAGATTTCGCAAACAATTATAAACATTATTTCGTTAACGGATCATTTTCCCTTTACAACCAATCAAAGGATTTTGCTAAAAATGTACAAATGCCTCTTTTGATATGATATTAGTGTGTTCAACAATGTGTGGCCTGGGGAATGCATGCAAAAGTGCAATTGTAAAGCTTAATAATGATCAATAATAAGCACATTTAAGACTTAATTAGCTTCATTCTCGTTAGAACTCTCTTATTGGCGATGATTTATTGACAGAAATAACGAAGTCATAAATGTTTAAAGTTGCTCTCCTTTATAAATGGCAATACGATGGATATGAAATGCAGACATCTCGAAGAGAAAAGAGTGAAAGCAGAAGGCGCGAAGAATGGCGCGAAAGTGTTGAGTAGAAGATGAGATGTTGCTGGTGGAGACGTCATAACAAAGATGCTGCGTCTTGCTCCATTCAGAACTTACACGTGACGTGAGGAACAAAATCAGAAGCTCGGGGACTTTGTTATTTGCCAGCGAATACTTTGCGTTGATCATTGTTCAGAACACTGAATAACGACTGTTTTCAGATTGTTGATAATTTAAGTAGGTGTCAAACTACAGCGGTTTGAGCGAAACCCTTTCCGTACTTTCAGCGATTTTACGAATTTTCGCCATAGCATGAAAGCAAAAGTTCGGAATATTCGACGAAATGACAGAAAGGGGTTTACTCAAACTGTTTGTAGCTTGGCTAAAATTTGCAGAATCAACACTCGGAAAACGGGAGCCAATTCTTTAGATTGTCTGCTAAACAATGTTACCAAACGCTTAATTTATGTGTTGACTTCGGACCTGTTTGAAAATCGCAGAACGGACAAAAATGGTTTTTACTCAAACTATTTGAAATATTTGAAGTATTTACAGTGGAAACCGGAAGGATATTCATTATTCATTACCACTGGGGTATTCGAGTAGTATACCTACCACGTTACTGCCATATAAAACATGAAATTGACCAAACTTTTTCACACAAGAAAAAGATACTGTATACTTTTCCTCATTCTTTAAAGATTCTACAACAAATTTGACCGTTTTTGCTTCCAATATTTTGTTCCCGAAAATTTGTTGACAAAATGTTGCTGTTTCGTGAAAATAATCGTAGAGACCGCAGTTTTCAGCCTTGCAAGTGGGCTCGTTGTCTTTATTCTTTTTGTCAATAACTTGATATCTAACCTGACCACAGGCACCTATAAAAGTGGGGTTTCTAGATGAAAAATCCGGTACCTTCCGACTTTATTTTAGAAAAATTGCAATAAAATACCGAAAAAAGACTTTAGTGCTCCCTAAGTATATGTAGTATGATTATTCACGCCAAGTTTCAGCTTGCTATGTCGAACGGTTATTCAGTTTCTAACTTTTCTGTGAATCGTCTTTGACCATTTGTAAAGACAAAAGAAATAATTAATATGTAAACGAATAATATCTTGCGACCTGAGGGGCCCCTTCCCCCACCCCTCATCGTCACATACAAAGCGTCTAACAATTAATTCTCCTAATAGTTTGTTATTCTCGACCACGTATCTCCGGGGCTTCCCTGATGGTTGAAGTTACAAAGCAGAGTATTGAACTGCAATATCAACTCTCCAACTTGACCACCTGCGTCGGACCTGCCTTGACCCGTGTCTCTGCAGCTTGACCCCGGGTCATGTGGTCAGTGTGCTAGACGGACAGCTGCTAGCGGTACCTCGGACAATAGGGAAGTTTCATTAAACATTTGTGTTGTACATTTGTAATCAACACAAATAATAATGACAAATATACACTTTTCACCCGAAAAATTTTACATTTTCATTAATAAAATATCACATTAAAATTTCATGTGACATTTTGGCGGGAAAATTCATGTGTGACGTATGTGAGCCCGGTGATGTCATTTCTAAGTCCACAACAATGTGTTACCATGGTGAATACTTAGTTGCTATGGCAATGCTGAGCCCTATGACGTCAATGCCGATATTACTGTTTTAAAACAAAATAAACTTTAAATTCTGAGATTTCTCTCTATTTCTGTCAATTACTTAAAAATTGCACGTTTGTATCCAACAACTAGAGAGAGTTACCTATTCCCTTTTGGAAACATTCGAAGACGATAAATCATTTATACGACACCAATAGCCTAGTAGCAGAACAGTGCAACGTTAAACACCACTAAAGAAACTGTTAAAGTTCTAACTGTCGACTAGATTCAGATTGTTAAATATCATGTTTTTAAAAGATGAAAAGTTCTTTACGTCATGTTGAGTTATGACACACTCCATAACTAATACGAAACGATGTCAATTTGATATGGTTCTGTTTTGAGACGAGATAATTGTGTTATATTGGCTGCACTTCTATAGTATACTTGCTTCAAATTGAATTCAAGAGCAAGTAATTGGCTCATAACTAGACCGTATTACACTAGGAGAATATAATTATATTAGACGATGTTATTTTATTTCAAAACAAATTTGTCTTCAATTACATTTCAACTTTATCAATTAGATAAAAAATTTAAGTTTTATTTTATTTATCTGGAAAAGCTTTTGCAATCGTCCATAAAATCTGTAAGCCTTGCATGCAAATTATACATGCTTTTTTTGTAAAATTATTTATATTATTTTTTATTCGTTTATTTATAGGCAAACGTAATTAATAATATAATTTAGAGAATTTGCATAAATATTTAAATATGGTAAGAAAAAAATATGTTTATACACAGTTTAGATAATCGCAAGTGAAACCGAAGAAAACAATCAAACATACATCAATAACAAAAGTGTAATTTAGTCTCGGAAAGTTTGCTTTTCACTTATTGGTCAGTTTAATTAATACGTGCTCTAAAATACAAATTCATCCGGTGATTCCACCGCCCCCTTGTTCATAGGTCAAGCTGCGATTATTTCGCTCGACGTAGCAGGCAATTTCGAGAGGGCCGTGAAAGTTTCCCGGTCTTCTGGCTCTCATCACACGCCCGTGTTTATTTAGTTGTCTCTGTCACGCTGGCTCCGCCGATCAAAACCACTCGATTTCGAATGAAATGCCATTTGAAAGTTTTCGAGTGAATTTTCGAACAAAACTTTAGAACGTTTTGAATGAAGTGCTGTTCAAATCCGACCTCATGGAAAACTCGATTGTACACGTGGCCTTTTTGATGAACTGTTAATGTCATCTGTTGTTTATAATCAACGTGTGGCTGAAAATTGAATTATCGTGGCTTATTTTTCCGTTCGCATCTCAAATATAAGCTCACAATATAAAAAAAATAAGTTGCACAAGGAATTTTCACACTCTTTCTTTCTTCCACTTCATCATGTTATTCTATACTTCATCCCATTTTATTCACGCCATGCGCAAGCTAGTCCTTATTTTATATTTTAATATATATATATTTTTTTAATACATCCAATACACATTACAATACATTCACGCCAAATGTAGGAAGGTACACTCAACAAACCATAAAACAGTATTTGAGCGAAACGGATTGGCTGTTGGTGTCAGGTTCCTTGAACATCAATCTTTGGTATTTGTCGTATTGAAGTACGATCAATACCAGTACCAAGTACTGGAAGTACCAGTGCTTCAATGGTATTGAAGTACTGGGATTGGCGGAAGTAACTAGGCAATTTTAAGTGGGGCAAGGTTTTAACAAAATGTACTGTGATTTTTTTTTATTTAGATCTAAATTCATTTAAATGTGGAGGTTCTTGTCAGTAATTCTTACAAGTTTTTGTGTTTTACATTTAAACTCAAAGTCAAAGTAGTTTGCATATTATCACAGCCAATTACCCATAATTACCAAAAATTACAATGTTGAAATAACTGGAATTCCACTGCCTTCGGTGTAAAGTCATTTTTACAGTTCATATTTTAATTTCCAGCAAATCAGTCCAGAAACATAAGAAATAAAGTAAATTAAAGAATAAAGGCTTCAGATTGTTAACTAAACTGTGTAACCTCCAAAAGAGCGTGAACATGCCTTTTGTTTCTCATTTTATTTCATCAGTTTATAACAGATCAGGATGTTCTTATTATACTACACATATCAACAAACTACGTCCCATCTTGAAGAACAATAGACCTTCTCAACAGAGCACATGTTTTCCGAACAAGCTATAATCCGATACAAACATGACAGGAAGGACACATTGCAAGTATAAAGCCTTCTGCCAAACATCATATTTTATGTGTTTATGCGAGAGATGATTTATATTCGGAGACGCCAGAGGCGCTATGCGAACCAATCGTAGCCCCCGTGTCTTGTTGCGGATTATGTTAATGAGATGCAGAGTGATAAAGACGGCAGCGCCATCTGTCGTGTTTCATTCGCGACACGTCAACACGTGGGTTGTTAATCCTATGCGATTATAATGAGTTCGGCGTAGGACAATATCTTTAAGGGTTTCGTCACAAGAAGCGGAATTAGATGTTAGTCGTATTCGTATCAATACAACTGGGTAGTGAGTTTGACCTTGAAGAGATTTTTAATCGATTTTTATCAATATCTTTTACCACTTTTATCTTTTTATATTTTTTTATACATTTTTTTTTCGATGAAAATAATTCCATAGCTTGTATTGGTTTATTAGATTTACTTTGTCCTACAGACGTTTAGTGCCCGAAAATTAGTAAAATTATGGCACTAAACATCTGTTGGACAAAATAAAACTAATAACTTATTCCAAACTATGAAATTATTTTCATTGAACTGTTCTGAATACTCGTACAAAGCCCTATTTTGTTAACAATTACATTGGTAAAAGATATTGATAAAAATCGATTAAAAAACTCTTCAAGGCCAGGCTCACTACTCAGCCCTCTTAATGTAACTATGCCGCATAGAACTAGAAAGCAATATTTGCCACATGTCGTTGATATAATAACTAGGAAATCGCTCAGTGTAACGCGTTGATGAGCGAGCACCGGTATGTGCAAATTCTCCAACAGGAATTCCGCACCAAACGCACAGAAACATGTACATACATCCATATTTAATTGAAATATGATCCACTAAATCAACATAAAAGTATCTGTTTTCTATTGAAACTTAAGAATAGTAGTCTATATTACACTCTGGTACATACCAGCAAATCAGATTCAGTTGCAGTGGAAAAAACTTCATTTCGATACTTTATTTCTGTCAGCTATTAAAATTGTCAATAAGTGCATTACGTTCTTGACCGATTGAACTGAAAATCTGTAAAATAAGAGACAATGTTGGTCTTAATGACCATGCAACATATGAATTTGATCAGATTTATCGAAGACCATTTGATAGGTCAAACGGTATGAGCTACAGGTCATTTTCATTTATCAACCAATCACAGGATCCTGTTCAAAAACGATCCCAGAGACCTCATGGATTACATAAGTACGTGTGCAAAATTTCAGATCGATTGGTTGAACGGTTTGACCTCGGTAGTGAGCACAAAAAAAGAAACAAATAAAAAAAACACACAGAGAAAGTGCCATAAGAGTACAGTGGTGACGATTGCTCAATTAATTACATTATTCTTGATTTATAAGCTCAATTTTTACCCCATAAACAAGGATACAATATTAATAATAAATATTGGACTTAAAATTCTCTTAAAAACGATAGACTACAATCAAAGTTCAAATTTGGCATGGGGATCAAGACCAACATTTTCTCATATTGTATGACATTTTCAGCCCAATCGGTCACGTATTTTTACATCCTTTTTGCCATTTTAAGAGTTTGAAATAAGCCAAAAGAGATCGAAATTCACTCCATGAATCGGTTATTCAATAATTCCAGAGCGTACAACCGCCTCGTTATGCTCTGATAAAATCCAGTGATGAAACCAGTTTTGCAAATCACCCCTCTGTTTACAAATATCAATCAATCTAGACAACTTATACTCTGCGCACAATTGGTAGTCGCGATAGGGGGTAAGTTTTACATTACTTTAATTATTTGTGGTTTTATTAGCATAATGAGTTGTATACTGGTACATGGAAATTGAAAAGTAGGTAGGTAGTTATAGTATATGCAGTGTATTGAAGAGAAATGTGGTTTCTGTGGTTTTACGAACATAATGTTGCATAAAGGTAACATGGAAATTGAAAAGTTGGTAGGTTGCAGTATATCTGAAGAGCAATGTATCCCAGCCCACTCTTTGCCCGACCAATGTTTACTCTACAAGTCCTGGTTGCATCAGGCGAGCTATTTCAGTTCGCGCTTTCTCATTAGGAACACGTAGCACTTGACCAGCGCACTGAATGCACGTCTCATTGCCATTGACGAACACAAGCATACGTCAATGGTCCATCAGCATCCAGTCGCGTGATTCGTACATTCTGCTCTGATAGCTACACGTGATGGGGCGGGGGTCGGGGGTCGGCAACCTGCGGCTCCTTGGCGGTTCTTGAATGGCTCTTTATAATTTAAATAAAAATCAGAAATTGAAAATTTTGAAAATTCGGAAAAAAGGCGCCCTGCGGGACAACATTTGGAAGGTTATTTGATTCAGTTTGTTCATTTTAGTGTCCCAGAATCACTTCGTAATTTTTGAAATTCTGAAAAACGCCCTGCGGGGCAACAACTGGAAGGCTTAATAAAAATATCAAAACAAACTATTTTGACGAATGATATTAACGAATGGGTAAAGAAGAGACGTCGGCAATGGAATGAGCATGTAGAGAGAATGGGAGGAGACAGAATGGTGAGGAGAGCAAAAGATGGAAAGCCTGTTGGGAATAGAAATGTTGGAAGACCGAGGAAAAGATGGAAGGAGGCCATGCAATAAGGAACAAGCGGGAAGCAGAGCGGAAGAAGAAGAAGAAGAAGAAGAAGAAGAAGAAGAAGAAGAAGAAGAAGAAGAAGAAGAAGAAGAAGAAGAAGAAGAAGAAGAAGAAGAAGAAGAAGAAGAAGAAGAAGAAGAAGAAGAAGAAGAAGAAGAAGAAGAAGAAGAAGAAGAAGAAGAAGAAGAAGAAGAAGAAGAAGAAGAAGAAGAGAAGTCTAAAGAGAAGTCAAAAGAGGGACATATCTCAAAAAATAGTTCAGGATGCTAGTTTTTTTGGCGATGTTCTGGTGTAGCATAAAACAACTGTATATAAGAATGCAAATTGTTACAGCAAATTTAATTGAAGTTGGGGTTACGCTCTTCCCCCCTAAATCAATAGTTCTATATAACACACATACGTCAACGAATTCATTCACTCATTCTGATTCCTGGAATAATAACTTCGGTCTTGTTTGAATAATATCATTCTTCCGCTTAATAATAATTATTAGCTTTGTGTCTGGTTGGGTGAGAACCTATTCCGAGTAATTTCTGTAACCGCAGGTGTTAAGGTGCTGCAAGCGCGAGCGATGTTGCCGCTTGTTGCAGGCACCTTTTTGGACACGATTGGAGACGAAATGGGTTGACGAAATTATTTGAAATTTTAATCATAATTAATTAGATAAAACACAAACTAAGGGTTATCACTTGGTAATTTTTTTTATTTTTTGCTTTGTTTATTAGTAACAATTAGTTGATTTTTGGTGAAAATGGTGTGATAACCCTAAGGTGGTCTTTTATCTAATCATGATTAAAATTTAGATCAATTGGTTCACGGGCTTGATCTCCAATCGTATCGGAAATGTCATAGTTTTGCGCTTTTTTGTTCAAAACAAAGGTACTACTAATATATAATCAGACTGATCATGTGAACATCCTATCAAAGTAACACCCACTTTCGAAACAATTTCTCTCTCTCGTTTTTCTAAAACTGCAGAGCGCTTGTATCATCATAAGAACCATATAAACCAGACAAACATTACGAGTTCGCTCCACAAGTTTCTAATTGTATCTTCTGTTGACTCATCCTGAACTGCTTAAGCTCACATATCATAGCGGTCATGAGAATGAGCTGATGGAATATCTGATGAAGCAATATCCTACCTGAAAGTTCAACATGTGGGTTCCATTGTGTTTATGCAGTTCCATTCACCAGCCAAGAGCCGCGGGCCGTGGGTGAAGAGGGGGAGGGGGGGGGGGGGGGGGGGGGTTGACCAAGAGTCAATATAAAGCTTGATCATTCAGCGTGCATGTGATCAAGATGAAAAGCATCGTATCCAATATTGCAGATATTAGATTCATAAGTACCTACCATGTGTTACAGGAAAACATATTATTTAGTTCACTGCCACTCGAGAAAACTAAATGATTATTTTACTTTGTTTTATAAAAATGATGTGTTTAGTCTCAGAAATTTGTAATGGCACCTACAAACAAAATTGTGTACTTCTAAGCAAATCAGTGTTTTTATTTTTATAAAGTCGTGAAGAGATTTTACGAAATATGTTTTTTTTGTAATATGAAAGCCTTCTTTATCATTATTTGGGAGAGATATTATTATAGATACTTTTATCGTGTAATTTTTAACAATAAAAAGCCGTACTAATATTAAAACTGGCGAAAACATCAGAGAAGAGGCAATGCATACAAAGCAATATATACCTACTTAAATTCTTAAAAACATAAAAACAAAGCTTTAGCTCTAGAGTTAAAGCTTTGTTTGTAGATACTAGATACTGATAAGTAGATATTGAAATTAATGTATTTTAAGTATTTTTGGGCTCTTATTGAAAGCCATAGGGGCAACTTCCCCCATGCCCCCCCCCCCCCCCCCCCCCCCCCGTGGAAGCCCATGATAGCTTCGCAGATTTCAATGGAGAATTCGACTTCAGGCGACAGCTTCCATGCATGTTTACCAACATGTTATTAAGCCAACAGGGCGGAAAGTGTGACATTGTCTACATACGATAAAGGAAGCTTTGGCATGACATTGACGCATGCTCAGTAACAAGAGAGTGACAAACATGCAGGCAGCACTAGGACCACGTCCAGAGCATCACGTCGAAACAACTGAGGCTTGGCTGTCTTTTTACAAGATTTGCGGGTTAGGTTCTTCCTTTCTTTATGATTTTTGTTTCAAATTATAGCCGAATGGTTATAGATTTTAATCACTGTGAATTTGTTACAGTGGAAATACAAGATTTTAGTTTTAGGGATATGAAATTATTTTTGGATTGTTTTTGGAATTGGAAGACAATTTGTTAGTGAATGAGAAGATTATGGAAATTCATTCCTTTTCGGATGTTTTTATAATTATTCAGACTCAATTTGTTTTAGTGAGTGACAAGATTTGAAGATAAGAGATATCAATACTTTTTCTCGATTTTTTTGTAAATCAAAGTCAGTATTGTATCATGAACGACAACATTGAGAACAACGCCCCCCCCCCTTCCCCCCGTCGATGCCGCCTACCTGTCCGAGCCCTCCGCGCTCCTCGCCAGTGGCTGTGGGATGGCTGCCGCCGCTCTGGTGGTCCCCGTCGTCTTGCCCCCCTTCCCCCCGACGCCTCCTACCTGTCCGAGCCCCCCGCGCTCCTCGCCAGGGGCTGCGTGATGGCCGCCGCCGCTCTGGTGGTCCCCGTCGTCTTGCCCCCCTTCCCCCCGACGCCTCCTACCTGTCCGAGCCCCCCGCGCTCCTCGCCAGTGGCTGCGTGATCGCCGCCGCCGCTCTGGTGGTCCCCGACGTTTTGCCCCCCTTCCCCCCGCCGACGCCTCCTACCTGTCCGAGCCTCCCGCGCTCCTCGCCAGGGGCTGCGTGATGGCCGCCGCCGCTCTGGTGGTCCCCGTCGTCTTGCCTGCGCAGAACCTCCCGCCCAGCCGGCGGAACTGGTCGGACTCTGGGTGCTCGGCGACGAAGCGCGCCTTCTTGCGCAGCAGCTGCACCGTCAGCGCGTACGTCACCACCATGATCACCATCGGCATGTAGAAGGCGACGAGAGAGCCGAACACGAAGAAGGCGCGGTTGTTGATGACGCATTCCCCGGGCTTGGGCATGATGTTGTCGGGGCTGTGGAGACCTGCGGGGAACAAGTCCGGTATTAGTCCGGTATTTGTCCGGGCGTTTAGGCTCATCTTCAAGACACCATAACTTTTTCATTGATCCAAATGTATTGAAATTTTACATAATTGATAGCAATATATTTTAATTAAATTTTACATTTTCAGTTTGATATATTAAGCCTGAATTACACGGTTCAAGTTTCATTGAAGGGGTTGAATTCAACCCTTGATTTCAACTAGAAAGAGAATTTAGACGATTTAATGTTTGTTGTTGATTGAATTTGCAGTGAAATGAACAATTGGTTGAAGTATTTCAAGACTTGAAAGAAAATAGGACATGTTCTTATTAAAAAGGCTGAAGATAAGGCCTGTATGCAAGACTTGGAAACGTGTTTAATGCTTCAATGTTTTCATTTAGACGATCCAAGTCTTGAATTCAACCCCCTTGAAAGGGTTGAATTCAAGGAAACTTGAATCGTGTAGTTCAGCCTTAAGGTGATGCAAGCGCGAGCGATTTTGATGCTTTCTGTAGACACTTTTTGCGATACGATTGGAGACGAAATGGGTAGACCAAATTATTTGAAATTTTAATCGTGATTAGATAAAATACAAACTTAGGGTTATCCCTCGGTACATTTTTTAATTTTTGTGTTGTTAATTAGTAATAATTAGGGGATTTTTGGTGAAAAATTAGCTATTTTATTGTCTTCCTGGGCGCCGTATAAAATTAAATTTCAAAAATGTGCCAAGTGATAACCCTAAGTTTGTCTTTCATCTAATCATGATACAAATTTGAGATCAATTGGTTAACTGGTCTCCAATCGTATCGCAAATTTCATAGTTTTGCGCGGTTTTGTTGAATAACCGGCGCCTAATTAACGATGCAATAAGCAAAAATGAAAAAGTGCTACTAATATACAATCAGACTGATCATGTGAACATCCTGTAAAAGTTACACTCACTTATGAAACAATTTGTCTCTCTCAATTTTCTAAAACGGCCGAGCGCTAGTATCACCTTAAGTAATTTTGAAGAAACCGAGTCTCGGCCAATGGACGTTTTCTGTATACGCGAGCTATTTGAGCTCGGTATATGATTGATTTTTCGACAACCTAATTCGAACGGCTGTAACTTTTTGCGTACAAAAGTAATGTAATATGAAACTTTCACACATTAAACCTTACGGTGTTGTTTATATGATGTGCAATTTTCAGCTCGATGTATGCAGCAGTTTCGTCTCAGCGATGTATCGCCCATTGTGCGTTGTTTTTGTTCCACCCGGTGTTTTACTTTCCTTTCACAAATGCAATAGCTGTCAGAACACACCATGTATCCTACACTTCTTGACAGAGTTGCAACTTTTGAAATAAGTAAACTATAAGAGTGTTTGACACCGTCAACTTTTCTCCCATATAAGAAGTTTTTGCCACAAAAATTCTCCCGTACGGTCATGGGCTTGATATGAAGTAACATGTAATGAAGAATCACGAAGTATCTTCGTTGCATTGCACTTGCTTTAAAAGTTCGTCCAATTACTTGTCCTGTGATAAACAAAATGAACTGCACAGACTGTACAAAAAATATCTTGTTAACGAAAGAATAATTAACGATTTTCTTCGTTATAGCGGAAACAATTAAAAAATACTCCATGACACTTGCATACAACACGAAAACGTCAAGAAACTCAATGAAAGAAAAATACGAGTCAAAGGCATGAAATCAAATAATTTGATTCAAAGGCTAGTTGGCTCAAAGCTGAAAGAGTTCTGCATCAAAGCATTGACTAATTAATTATTTATTAATTAGACACTTGTAAGGCTTATTTTGCATGTCAGTGTCGTGTGACAGAGTAAAAATATTCTTGAATAGAAATGAAAAAATTACTTTCGATGAAAGAAATATATACACTTCGACAAACCACGCAAAAAAATAAAAAAGTTGTTCAAAAAATAATGTTTTATATCTCGAAGGGCGTTAGCACCGCTCAGCCTAGTGCACGTCTAGTTTATAATGCATTGCTTCTCACAGTATTTCAAACACAATATTAATATGCTGTGTGAGAAATGCTGCAAAATAGATTGCAAAACAAACCTAATCAAGCGAGTGGAGCGAGAGTCTCCACTGGAAACTTATGGCTCGAATCTCTGTTTTTTTGGCTGTGTGTATTATTTATCTCATGCCAAACGAAGTGACAATTCTTTGACAACACTTATAATAATATTCTGGTTCATCACATAATGATATTCAGCAAGATCGGTCCATTGGTTTCATTGAGTTTCACATGAGTATTGTGCGTCGGTATGGTTGAATAGCGCCCATGTTTAGAAGGTAGACGTACAACTTAATATCGCAATGAGACTCATCTCCGGCACGATCAAGTCAACACACCTGTATTGGCTTCCAACGCTTCCGGGGCCGGGGCTCGATTCCCGCGGTCGTCCTTCCTGACTGGAGTTATTTCGTGGTATTCCCTCAGTCGACAGGCAAATGCTGGAATGTGCCGACTTAATATGCCACGACCGTCTTCTTCCCACCTTCCATCCTTACCTTCTCTTCACAATCATCTCCCAATCATCATCATAATCATTCATCCGTCGCCATTAGCCTCGAGGCAGAACAGTGCGTCTTTAAACACTAACAAAAAATCGTTGAATAAAACAGATCTTTTTCCTAATAAAACAGATTTGACAGATATTTTAAAACGAGCGTAAAGTATGAGTAATTCTTGAAGTTTGACTAGTTTGCATGGACATTTAAGAGGGCTGGGTAGTGAGTTTGACCTTAAAGAGTTTTTAAACCAATTTTATCAATATCTTTTACCAATGTAATTGTTTACAAAATAAGGCTTTGTACGAGTATTCAGAACAGTTCAATGAAAATAATTCCATAGCTTGGAATGGTTTATTAGATTTACTTTGTCCTACAGACGTTTAGTGTCCGAAAATTGGTAAAATTATGGTACCATAAACATCTGTAGGACAAAATAAAGCTAATAACTTATTCCAAACTATGAAATTATTTTCATTGAACTGTTCTGAATACTCGTACAATGCCCATTTTTGTTAACAATTACATTGGTAAAAGATAGTGATAAAAATCGATTAAAAAACTCTTCAAGGCCACGCTCACAACTCAGCCCTCTTAAAATCTGATATTATTTCGGTCCCAATAAACATTCAAATTTTCAGCTTGATCACACAAACACCTCAAGGCGCCGACATCTAGAATGATAACAACTTTCAAAATATTTGCATAAATTATTTCGTCAACGCTAAGACAATGTTGCCTGTGGAATGTAAACATCAGGTGACGTCAGCGGATGAGAATTGGGTCAGGGGGTTGATAATGTCGCCCTAGCGTCTAATCACTTAATCTACATAACATTGTTGTTGTTCCTGATGAAGCGAGGGGGGGAAGGGGGGGTTATATAGTCAAACTAGACACTTCTGCGGAGTAAACAACGTCTCTGTAACAGAAACACGCAACTAGAACCCAAGACGAAATAGAGGGAAATAAGACCAAGGAATATTTCGACCTAACTACTAAGGTCGAATATGATATATTTATTACAAGAAAACTGCTCTGAGAGAGAAGGGTCAAGTGCCACAAGGGTCAAGAGCATAAGAAAATAATTCTGCCAGTGTATACACAATAACAAAAAATCTAACTTTCATTGAACATTTCTCATTATTATAAACAAAACTCATGTATGTCTTCTCAAAACATTTAATTCCACCGCTTTCACCATTTGTATGGTGATGTTTTCATATGCTTCATTAGTCATTACGAATGCAGGTCGAAGGTCGAAAATGATATCCTTATTACTAGAAAACTGCTCTCAGAGGAAATAGAAAGGGTCAAGTACATGAGAAAATAGTTCCGCCAGTGTATTCACGAAATAGTTTAAAATCTAACATTCATTGAACATTTCTCATTATGATGAACAAAACTCATGTAGCTTCTCAAAACAGTTTTCTATTAAATCCTATAGCTACCACCACTTGTAGTGGGATGTGAATTCTTATGTTTTCATTTGCTTCATTACGAATGCAGATCTAGAAGTGCTGGACGGAAATGCACCACGTGACTCTGTGGTGTTGACATAACTGAATGGGGGGGGGGGGGGGGGGCGTTATTTTTAATATAGAAGACCGAACAAAATTCAGAATGTAACACGTGCGTTGGTTAGACAACCTGTGTCTTGCTTGAGGAAGTAGTGGAGGAAGAGGAGGAAGAATCTGTGTCTGATTGTTGAAGAAGTGGAGGAAGAGGAGGAAGATTGCTGTGTCTGTTTAAGTAGTGGAGGAAGAGGAGGAAGAATCTGTGTTTGATTGAGGAAGAAGTGGAAGAAGCGGAGGAAGAATCTGTGTCTGATTGTTGAAGTAGTGGAGGAAGAGGAGAGAATCTGTGTCTGATTGAGGAAGTAGTGGAGGAAGAGTAGGAAGAATCTGTGTCTGATTGTTGAAGTAGTGGAGGAAGAGGAGGAAGAATCTGTGTCTGATTGAGGAGGTAGGGGAGGAAGAGGAGGAAGAATCTGTGTCTGTTGAAGTAGTGGAGGAAGATGAGGAAGAATCTGTGTCTGATTGAGGAAGAAGTGGAGGAAGAGGAGGAAGAATCTGTGTCTGATTGAGAAAGTAGTGGAGGAAGAGGAGGAAGAATCTGTGTCTGACTGAAGTAGTGGAGAACGAGGCGGAAGATTAATGTGAAGATGTTAGAAGTTAATGAAATTTGTTTCTTTTAAAATTGGGAGTGCGATAAACTTGGCCAACCGGCATGTTCTTTTTAACCTTGAAGTCCTAAAATTGCTTGTTGTTATAGGATGTATCCAAATCCTAATCTTATGATGTGGAAATCATAATGTGTTTTATTTAAAAAATTTATATTATGATAAAAAAAAAACTATGATTCATTAAATAGCATTCTACTTGCAGACTCCCTTTTTGAAACGATTGGAGACGAAATGGTTCAACGAAATAAAATTGCAAAGGACCCACGGAAGAACAGGTGTCAAGGAATCTAAATAACTCTTGGAGTAATCATACAAAAGTGTCTGAAAATACCATGACATAAAAATAGCAACCTTTCATTAAATAAATCATCAGTAAATAATAACTGAAAGTACATCTTAAACAGATCGGCTTTCTTTTACAATAGAAAGGAATTACGTCTCAAACAAATGAACCAAAATCCCCCAACACACAATTTAATTACTCACGAATCCATTAAAATCGCTCCCGAATTGAGAACAATTTTGTAAGTCCTCATTTTGTCAGCGACTAAAAACATCGTCTTTATGCTCGTGGGCGCGAGGCATTTAATTGATGAACAGCAGAGAACGTGCCTAATAGGCGTGTCAGAACTCTTAACACGGCGACGATAGAACAACTCTGTGAAGACTCACACGCAGTCGTCAGCGATTAAGACAGTCAGACACGGCGAGGAAATACTCTTGAATAATATCCGAGTATAGTTTGCGCAAGAATAGAACTTGTAGGCAATACGAAAACACCGTTAAAAGCTCTTTGTAATGATTTGGAGTCGAAAAGAATTTTGCAATTCGGATGTAGAACTTTCCTACAAATGCATCAAAATGCATTAGCTATGGGTTGTACGTGACAAGTAAGTAATGTTCGTTCAAACATTGATAAAAGTCGGAAAAAAAGTAAAAATCGGTTACTGAGTTTTTGAAGACGATTAGACAGATTGACTTCAAATAACTTTCATAAAGATAGAGATAAGGAATGTCTCCAGAAGGCTTGGTCCCTTTCCAATGCTTCAAAATATATTTAATTTTTACTTTCAAAATAAAAGTTAGAACAAGGCATCACGGAGTATTAACTTTATGGTTATTATTGGTTTCTAGTAGAATGTTGACACCCTGGCATATTAAGTAGAATGTGGACACTCTGGCATTTTAAGTAGAATGTGGACATGCTGGCATTTTAAGTAGAATGTGGACACGCTGGCATATTTAAATAGAATGTGGACTTGCTGGCATTTTAAGTAGAATGTGGACACGCTGGCATATTTAAATATAATGTGGACACGCTGGCATTTTAAGTAGATTGTGGACACGCTGGCATTTTAAGTAGAATGTGGACACGCTGGCATTTTAAGTAGAATGTGGACACGCTGGCATTGTAAGTAGAATGTGGACACGCTGGCATTTTAAGTAGAATGTAGACAATCTGGCATTTAGAATGTGGAGACGCTAGAATTAAAAACGATTCGTCATTCGTCAGGATATAACGTATTATAACCTCCTCAATTCATAACTGAAAATTATGTAATTATTTCGTAAAACATTTTTAAAATATCATCTCTATGCAAGTCTTTTTGATCCACATATCTTGTCATCTTGGTAACACGGATTCACCACCTACTTATCTTGGCATCTTAATGACGTCACTCGTTGCACGAGAATGACGTATTCGACAGAAGCGCCGCTGGCGTAATTAAAATCTCTCGGAGCAACCTGCGAGAGAGAGAGTAATTATTTAGAATCTCGTCTCGCGTTGGACGAGAGAGAGAGAGAGAGAGAGAGAGAGAGAGAGAGAGAGAGAGAGAGAGAGAGAGAGAGAGAGAGAGAGAGAGAGAGAGAGAGAGAGAGAGAGAGAGAGAGAGAAATTGGTTCCATTCTTTTCAGTCTTCATTACGTGGCCGTCAACTTGGGTTTGCGGCTTCTGCGAGAAGAATGGATGTAACAGGCGTTGTGGATAATTGTTTTCGGTACTAATCCTTCCGTCTATAGAAATGTTTCTTTTATTTACCAACTTTCTGTTGTCAAATAGGTCACCTAGGACTCGACTTAATCTCTCGTTTTTGTGAAATCTACAAGAATGCAACTTTGATTTTAAACTAATTGCTTTTATCGGGAAGCCGAGCTCTAATAGAAAGTCTCATCTACAATAGTCTGGTTTTCCGGCAAGTTAACAAATCCCTGGCATTGATGCGAATATCTCCTGGAAACTTCATTGCAGAGGCAAACATTTGACTGTCCTGGAAGTGATCGATGTTTTTACATGAACTCAACTTTTCAAAACTTATCGCGACATAAGGAATTCAATTCTTAGGGAGTAGCTCATTTGTTTCTCACTTTTCCGGTGATACAGTCGAATTACTTTTTCAAATACACAAATTATATAGTTTTATGTTATTTTACTAGAAAATTTATTATTTTTAACCCATGTCTTAACTGTTTTGCAATATTTTAGTGATAGCAGTGTAGGGGTCCAAAGTATGTATTTGACGTATTTTTACTTTCATGTGCTTTTTATGTGAATTCCGATTTTTGTATAATAATGATAAATATTTAATATCATATGATTAGATTATTATATTTTAACGGCGCGTCAACGACGAGGTTATATTGCGCACATTAATTTCTACTTTTAACTTTGTTGAATATAAGTGGAAGACATGGGGAGGGGTCGACCTAACGGGCCCGATCCGGGGGAGTCCAGCACGGGTGGGAAGGCCAGGCCTGATTCAGGGGGATCACCATCTCGAGGGGAAGGCCGGCCCGAGGGGACCGCAAATTCAAGAGAGGGCATGGTTAGGCCGACCCTGGCTGCTCTTTGTCTGGGCCTCACCACTGACCTGCCCGGCATGGGTAGCCCTTACACATGAACATATGCTCGCCGGCGTAGCTGCAGTGGATCATTGGCCAACACAAACTCCACCACCGCGCTAAGGTGGCAGCCGTAGGGGGAATATCATATGAAAAATTGGGTTAGAAAAATAAAATAAAATTGTATACGTCATAATAATGATGCCTCAAGATGCGCTACATTGGGTCAAGTCTTCTCCTTCTCCGAGATTGAAACCCCTTCTTCTCGATGATCAGTGAAAATAATGACGTCACTGCCTACTCGATCATGCAGTCAGCTTGAGTGTGCAGTGCTCGACACGGCCCCAAGAGAGAACACACTCCACGCTTCACTCATGAGAATGTTGTCGAGATCATGGAAGTACTCGTTACTTTCAACTTTGAACTTTTTTATGCTGAAGTATTTTGAAGTTTTCATCCAGTACCGAAAAATAAAAAATTGTATTGCAACATTTTAGAAATATTGAAGAAAACTATTTTAGTAGTCAAGATAGAGTATTTTTGTGTAATACTTACGTGTGCTATTTAACAGTCAAAACCCAATCAATTTGCTGTGGCCTTTTTACTTCAAGTTCTGCATTACAACAATTCCCAAAAAATATTAATGTCCACGTTTTTATATGAGCGACAAAGTTAAAAATAAAACTTAATGTGCGCTTGTCGACTCCATATTGAATACAACAACAATAATAACACTAATAAACTTTGAAAGTTTTATTAATATTATATCAAGATATTTTATTCAGTGCTTCGGTTTTAACGGGGCTATAAATAGAAAGCGGACCATTTCAATGCATTACCAGCGCATCACTTGAGAGTATTTAGCCTGGTGGCAGAGTATTGGAAGCAGAAAGTTTGATCTGGACACGGAAACGATCGAACGAGCCTGCTTTTGACACATACCCGACATATACCCTGACAAAACCCTGGCATATTCCCTGACATATACCCTGACAAAACCCTGGCATATTCCCTGACATATACCCTGAGACATATCCTGACACATACGCTGACATATACTCTGAGACGTACCCTTACAGATACCAAAAGAACACTCGGAGTCCCTGAAAAAACCATCAATTTTAATTATGTTTTCACTTTCTTTGTTGGTGTAAAAAATTACGTTTCCGCCGAAAGAAAGCACAAAGGAATGGGAAACGCAACCATATCTGATGTAGATCCCCCGCTTCCTGCCGCTTTGGAAAGCGTGAAACAACAAATTAGGAGCTTTAAAGTAAACCAAAAGTTTCGTCGTCAAAGATAATGTTCAGTGAAGCAAACGCCCGTTTCAAAGAAGTCAACGTGAAAGATAGAGCGACGGGATAAGTCTGCATATCAATAATACAATCTCTTAAATGAATGTAAGCTTTGCTCTATTTATTTAGTAATAATAAGAATAAAGGAGTGTTTTCATTCGACTTTCCTGTCAGTCATTCTAATAATTAGAACAAAATAAGCTCTAATTTGTGTTTTTTTGCATACCTAAACTTATCGGTTAATGAATTTCTGGAATCCATAATATAATAATTAGTAATGCTTGGGCTGACATGAAAATTGAGTATAGAGGTAACATAATGCTGTGAATTCTATTGTCTTTTAATTTTGGTCATTCGCGATCGCGTATTTATGAACAATAGAGTATGAATAAACATTACAAACAAAGAAAAAATATATTTTCTCATGTTAGAAGATTGAATGATTTTTCTGTTGTTTTATGTCGCATGTGAGATTTCATTAATGTAGATCCAGGTTTACGGCAATGTTGATTAGAATTATTTGTAATTTCTGTCAATTATTATCTAGCCATCCCACATACAACCAGCATAACACCCTTACAGCATGATGCAAATAATATGTTCTTGATCGCATTCAACTTTACCCGCCAAACCAGCTCATATTTGCAGTGCAGTGTTGCCAACTGTACATTCATGTATGTGGCATGTTTCATTGATCTTTCCTTTGAATTACAAAAGAAGGGTACAGGGGAAGAACGCTCTAAGTCACATTCGGATGAAACTGAGATAAACGAAGTTTTATGTTGAAATGTATATCTATCTTCCATACAGATCGATATTCCAATTAAGTTTTCAATTCTTTACAGATTTTTTTTTAAACCGAGGAAATATTTTGAGGCTCATAATAAACACTGCAAGATTACACATTTTTTCAACAAATGGACTCTCAGCGTTCTTTCCCTGTATGCTTCAAATGATTCTCATTCTTATTCCGAAACCATGAAGCAAGTCAAATGAAATGCAAACAAAACATTTGTTAAAATCCAGTGGCAACGAACTCTTAGACATAAACTTGGCATCACTGCCCTTTTAATTTCCGTCTTTATTTTCGACAAAACCTAGAGAAAGTGTTCTCTTTTTCGACCCAACAGTGCGCCCTTTTGCGTTGAGATTCTGATGAACAACGGACTAAACTTGTAATACTGAGTAAAAAAGTAATGAACTGTCCATATCACCTTAGTTTGTAGGTACACTTCGTCAAACTAAAAACAGCATTCGAAAGACACGGATTGGCCGATAAAGGTTTGAAACGTTCGTCATAACTCTATAGTGGATGTGATCTGATTTCATTGATAATAACAAGGATTGATTGTCAAGGAACCTGAGCAACAGCCAATCCGTTTCGTTCAATAACCATTTTTAGTTGTGCCAAGTGTACCTTGTAAATGATTGTATTCTTGAAAATTTGATTAAAATCTGATGTCAATGAATACACTCGTATTCTCTCTGATGTCTTTCTGAAGACGAACGGTAATCTAGAAATGATTTGACGACATTGTGTTTGTTGATTTGATAAAAAGTTGAACAGAAATCAGCCGAGAGCTCTTCTTAACTCCCCCTCCCCCTTCCCCCCCCCCCTCGCTAAACATGCTTCGATACACGCGAGTCACGTGACTGACTGTGTAGAAGTGCAGCTGCTAGAGGAACTGACTGAGACATGAGTGTGTAGAAGTGCAGCTACTAGAGAAACTAACTGAGACAGAAGTGTGTAGAAGTGTAGCTGCTAGAGAAACTGACTGAGACATGAGTGTGTAGAAGTGCAGCTACTAGAGAAACTGACTGAGACAGAAGTGTGTAGAAGTGTAGCTGCTAGAGAAACTGACTGAGACAGAAGTGTGTAGAAGTGCAGCTGCTAGAGAAACTGACTGAGACAGAAGTGTGTAGAAGTGTAGCTGCTAGAGGAACTGACTGACACAGAAGTGTGTAGAAGTGCAGCTGCTAGAGGAACTGACAGAGACAGAAGTGTGTAGAAGTGCAGCTGCTAGAGACTGACTGAGACAGAAGTGTGTAGAAGTGCAGCTACTAGAGGAACTGACTGAGACAGAAGTGTGTAGAAGTGCAGCTGCTAGAGACTGACTGAGACAGAAGTGTGTAGAAGTGCAGCTACTAGAGAAACTGACTGAGACAGAAGTGTGTAGAAGTGTAGCTGCTAGAGAAACTGACTGAGACAGAAGTGTGTAGAAGTGCAGCTGCTAGAGAAACTGACTGAGACAGAAGTGTGTAGAAGTGTAGCTGCTAGAGAAACTGACTGACACAGAAGTGTGTAGAAGTGCAGCTGCTAGAGGAACTGACAGAGACAGAAGTGCGTAGAAGTGCAGCTGCTAGAGACTGACTGAGACAGAAGTGTGTAGAAGTGCAGCTACTAGAGGAACTGACTGAGACAGAAGTGTGTAGAAGTGCAGCTGCTAGAGACTGACTGAGACAGAAGTGTGTAGAAGTGCAGCTACTAGAGGAACTGACTGAGACAGAAGTGTGTAGAAGTGCAGCTGCTAGAGAAACTGACTGAGACAGAAGTGTGTAGAAGTGCAGCTGCTAGAGGAACTGACTGAGACAGAAGTGTGTAGAAGTGCAGCTGCTAGAGAAGCTGACTGAGACAGAAGTGTGTAGACGTGCAGCTGCTAGAGACACTGACCAATACCGACATCTTGGTCACATGGTTCTCTTACTTTAATTCTAGATTTGTATATTGGTATGTTTTTGCCTGAACTGCCCAGGTCACACCGTTTAAGACGGCTGGGTAGTGAGTTTGACCTTGAAGAGCTTTTTACTCGATTTGTATCGATATCTTTTACCAATGTAATTGTTAATAAAATAAGGCTTTGTACGAGTATTCAGAACTGTTGTAAAATGAAAAAAAAACTGAAAAGGTGTGAAATGAAAATAATTTCATAGTTTGGAATGGGTTTTTAGTTTAATTTCGTCCTACAGACATATTTTTACTTATTTTCAGTAACTATACGTCTGTAGGACAAAATAAAACTAATAACCCATTCCAAACTATAAAATTATTTTCGTTGGACTATATTCTACATCAAAATACCTGAATTTATCAGAAAAATCACAAGTGTAAAATATGAGCCTTCATTGGCTTAGGTTGTCTTCACACCTGTTACCAAGCCAGTACAGCAGCGACTTTTACACACATATCAATTCGCATGCAATACGAAGGCTCGCTTATCATAGCATTACACATGGCGTTTTCCCGGTACTATTGGCCGTCTCTCTACACGCTCTATGATGTCATGTAACAGCCGTCTCTCTACACGCTCTATGATGTCCTGTAACAGCCGTCTCTCTACACGCTCTATGTTGTCATGTAACAGCCGTCTCTCTACACGCTCTATGTTGTCCTGTAACAGCCGTCTCTCTACACGCTCTCTGTTGTCCTGTAACAGCCGTCTCTCTACACGCTCTATGTTGTCCTGTAACAGCCGTCTCTCTACACGCTCTATGTTGTCCTGTAACAGCCGTCTCTCTACACGCTCTATGTTGTCCTGTAACAGCCGTCTCTCTACACGCTCTATGTTGTCCTGTAACAGCCGTCTCTCTACACGCTCTATGATGTCCTGTAACAGCCGTCTCTCTACACGCTCTATGTTGTCCTGTAACAGCCCTCTCTCTACACTGTCTCTGTTGTCCTGTAACAGCCGTCTCTCTACACGCTCTATGATGTCCTGTAACAGCCGTCTCTCTACACGCTCTATGATGTCCTGTAACAGCCGTCTCTCTACACGCTCTATGTTGTCCTGTAACAGCCTTCTCTCTACACGCTCTATTTGTCCTGTAACAGCCGTCTCTCTACACGCTCTATGTTGTCCTGTAACAGCCGTCTCTCTACACTGTCTCTGTTGTCCTGTAACAGCCGTCTCTCTACACGCTCTATGTTGTCCTGTAACAGCCGTCCCTCTACACGCTCTATGATGTCCTGTAACAGCCGTCTCTCTACACGCTCTATGATGTCATGTAACAGCTGTCTCTCTACACGCTCTATGATGTCCTGTAACAGCAGTCCTCTACACTGTCTCTGTTGTCCAGTAACAGCCGTCTCTCTACACGCTCTATGTTATCTACCGAGCCGCAGACACAGATATCGCACACTCTAGCGGCGTGTTCCAGAACTTCACAGACTTATTCAACTCCTCCACAAATCATTGGCTTCGCGTGTACAAGGAGATGATATACGCTGCGAGCATCAAACAAGCCGTGCCGTTTCCATGGTGATCAGGTTCAATGCGTTTATACTTGGATAACTTAATAATCCCTTCATTTTAAAAATAAACTCATTGTTCAAATTCTAGCACAGAATGCCCTCACTTATAATATGCCAGAGTGTCTTCCTTCGACTTATAATATGCCAAAGTGTCTTCCTTCCACTTATATTATGCCAAAATGTCATAATTTCACTTAAAATATGCCAGAATATCTTCCTTTCACTTATAATATGCCAGAGTGTCTTCCTTCCACTTATAATATGCCAGAGTGCTTCCTACCACTTATAATATGCCAAAGTGCTTCCTACCACTTATAATATGCCAGAGTGTCTTCCTTCTACCTATTATATGCCAGAATGCCCTCCTTCCACTTATATTATTGCAAAATGTTATACTTACTTATAATATGCCAGAATGTCCTCCTTCCACTTATATTATGCCAAAATGTCCTACTTACTTATAATATGCCAGAGTGTCCTAATTCTACTTATAATATGCCAGAGTGTCCTACTTCCACTTATTATATTCCAGAATGTCCTCCTTCCACTTATATTATGCCAGAGTGTCTTCCTACTTATAATATGCCAGAATGCCCTCCTTCCACTTATATTATGCCAGAGTGTCTTCCTACTTATAATATGCCAGAATGCCCTACTTAAATATGCCAGAGTGCCCTCCTTCTACTTACAAAATATCTGTACCTACCTCAGAGGTATACCAACGGCTGGTGTGTTGGATACCTCGGTTCTCGTTAGATCACCGAGGTTAAGCAACATTGAGCGCGGTCAGCGATTGGATGGGTGACCATTCCACTCTGCCTTGCCAGGTTGCTGCCGTTGGGTCAGAGAGACTGGGGTGTTTGGGGGACAGTGTGACGACCTCCCTCCACCTGTTATCAGTCTCTCGACGGCGCGGGTTGTGGAGGCTCGTGCTGTGAATGTTACACCGTCCTTCGGAAGGGACGTTAAGCCGTTGGTCCCCTTGGTATCTTTCGTCAGGAGTAGGCTACATGCCGGTACCGGGCTTCCTCTCCTCCCTTCTCTATTACATTCTCACTAGTGGAGCCTCGGCTCCGTTGAGAATATAGGCTTAATAATAATAATGTCTATTTCAATTGTTCTTGAGGTGTACGCCAAAACAAGTGGTTCTGGGTCCATTCAATTATTACAATGGTGACATGAGTCATTGTGTAAGAGAATACTTCAATACAACTAATTATTTGTTGACATCATTCAAGTGCCAATTGATAGAGCTTAATTACATCGTTAAAAATGTTCAACGCAAAATCTATAAAATGAATTTCCACCATTCCCCCTCTGAGAGCTTATTCCAAAACGTACACATTTTGCACTCTTTACAATTAATGAAGACAACGGGTCAATGATAAAACATTGTAAAGTTGGCACTGAATTGTTGTCAAAGGATTAGGTAACGTATTCTAGCGACAGAAAAAGACAACACATGTGAAAAGACAATGCACATGGATACATAATAGAGTTCAAATCAAAAGAAGTGTCTATGCTTGTGCAAAGCTTCTTTGTCCATGTTTTTGTAATAGGAGTTGCCATCTATTCGCTGAACGTAAAGCCGCGTTATCTCTCTGTTCCTTCGTGTTCCGGTCAACCATGAGCTGGCAACATCGCATTCTTCCTACTTACACTGCCTTATCGGCGGAGCCAGAGACACATATAAATACAACTCATGGATTGATTCAGAGATGGAGACGTGAGGCGAATTCAGAAGGCAGTGGTCGTTGTTACAGCTTGTTGGATACAACAAATCTAGGTGGAAAATGTGCTGACGAAAATTACTTACTTTTCGAAGGGTCAAATATTGTACCATGCATTGAGACAGCAAAACTTTCGCCTGATTTTGAAGACTGAAGCCATATTTTGTCAGCTATTTTGGAAGATTCTTCGATCCCATAATTTTGAATTTGACTTGGAAAAGCCCGCGTCTGAGATTGTTATATTCGACACCAAAAGTCGCGGTCACGGAGCATAGCGTCAAACTTCTTAGGTGAGAGAGACTCTATAGTGCGCATGGGCACGGATCTAGGAAACAAGGAACAAGACTGCACTCTGGTGGCTATTGTGGTACTAGGTTAATGGCGGCTATCAAGGGCGCATTTGCATAAAATATATTATATAAATATAAATATTTGCTAAAGTTGTTTGTTATGGCTAAAAAAGTATTCGAGAAAATAAGGAACACGACTGACCTCTGGTGGATTCTTTGGTACTACGATAATGGCGGTTGTAAAGGGTTTATTTATGTAAATAAATTATATAAAATTTGCTTTAGTTGTTTGTTACGGCTGAAAAAGTAAACTTGTAACTAAATCTACATTTCATTTGTTTCTCCTTTTCCACTGCCTTGTGGAAACACGAACATCAAAACAAAAAAGTGCATCTAAAAATTTTCCTGCCAGAAGTGGCTCCATCACGTATCGCTTATTTGTTCGAATAAGCTTAACTCAATTTCAATTTCAATTTCAATTGTTCCTCCTTTTTCACTTCACTATGGAAACACGAAATGTAAAATCAAATAAATGATTCTGTGGACTGATAGAAGCCATGTCTTGCCAGAAGTGGGTCCATCACGTATCGCTTATTTGCGGGTGTAGTACTTTTCTCTGCAGCGTATTAGGCCACTCTTGACAATATCGGTCAAAACCCCTCGATTTGAGCATCCCTTCCATTGTATTCGCTGACAGATATCTGGATTTCCCGTGACCGATCTTCCACACTCCACCTTTCTGAGGGATGTACAAATAAGTGCAATAATACGTTCGCAGAGAAAAAGACAATATGGTACTACATCGCGAAATAACAGAAATAGATCAGTATATATAATCAAATAAGTACAATCGCTGTATTTAAATTTAGAACAAATGCATTCATTTTCTTGCAAAAACTAGATGTTATTCAACAAAAGCAGCGTTTTGATAGATATCGATTAATTTATTTTGATTACAGCCCTGTGAACGAGGCGTCAAGAAGACTGGTGAACTATTTTATCTCCAGCTATCTTATTTTTACTAGCGCATTCTATCGGCACTTTAGGACCGAATATTCGAAAGTGTTAATTTTATTGTTGGATAAAAATTAATGGAAATAGGTTAATAGTTTTTCAAACCCCCACCTACCAAGGGCGTACCTAGGATAGAATTTCAAAAGGGTTGGACATTTGTTATTGGTTTAAAATCATACCTATAAACCAGGATGTTCGAGGGAAAAACCCCCCATGAATATTGTTATTCCATGTCATCAGTTAAAAAAACAAGCAAATAGTAAAAGCGATTTTCCGGTGAGACCAAGAGAATAAAATAATTGAATTCTCATAATTTTTATAATATAATAATAATAATATTTTTTTTTAGAATTTGTATAATTTTTATTATTGAAATTTTGCTAGAAATCAATTGGATGGGGAACGGAGTTGTAATGAATATTTTTTAAAATTTGCCTAATCCTTGACATGTAATGAGAAAAACAAAAACAAAAATATTCCAGCCTCAAGTTTGAATGATGCTCTCTTGACCTGCTCACTTTGACGTGAACACTGCAACTGATGTGCACTGAACTCTAAAGCTCTGCGCTAAAGCTTGTTGTGGAACAGGATTAAGGATTATCAAACACATGCCGAGCTTTCACAAACTATTTGACCTACAAATCCACTGATCAGTTAGTCGGTCAACTGCCTACAAACTGTTATGAAGTCATGTTCATGTTGTTTTAATCCTGATTATAATGTTAAGTTGGCAAGAAAACCAAGAGTATTAACATCAATTTGACGCTAATCGAACCTCGCTATTAAAACCGGAAGTTAACGTAGATTCATATTGATTACAAACTATTAAATATTAAAACAATAATACCAATACCGGGTGGCGCAAAACAATTCCCCTATTTGAAAGGTCAGGTAAGGTTCTTAAAGTTTTACACATTTTCGAGATCATTCCAAAATGTAATATGTGCAAGTTTCAAACATATTTGTTGAATGGAAAAAGTAAGAAATTATTTCATGTAGAGTTGAACATACATAATGATTAATGAACCAGATATATTGACTTGTTGGAAGAATTGATTTGTAGTTACTTCGTGGGAATTAGGTGAGGTCTACCATTTTCCTTATGGACTATACGCAAACGATGTTTCCATTGCAATATAGATTTCTGAATCAGTGAGACCGAAATTAGTGGCTACAAATCTTTTATTTTTGTTTGCAGTGCTGTTAAAACTCTGTTCGAGTTTTGTAACGATGGTATAAATTGTATTTTAAACGTCTTAATTGATATGTACGTAACTTTTTTCTCATTAATCAAACATTTATGAAAATTGCACACATTAAATTTTCACGTTTTCTATCATGTGTGAAAGTTCAATGTGTGAATGTAAGATTGTGTGAATGTGTAAATGTGTGAGACTCTTTATCTTTTTTAGTTCTGTCATATTCGAAGTGACCTCTCAAACAGGGGTATCTTTTTGCGCCACCCGGTATTGAATTCCGTTTTGTAAAGTCAATGAAGAATGTAATAAAAGCTTCAGTAAATATAAGTCAGTCAAAATTAGTGTTCACCTCCGAACATTGACCTCTCGACTGAGGAAAATCACGACAAATCTCAGGCAAGACGCTGGACACCGGGAATCGAACCTCGGCCAGTAGTCTAATCGGGGGGTGGATGCGGGGGTAATGGAATACCCCATGGGGAATATATTGATAGTTCCATCCCCCCATGTCTCATTTGTCCACTTCACCATCCCCCCATGAGAGATTTAAAAACAGCAAATTGAGTAATGTCAACTTCAAAATAATACCATTTTTAGAGATTTGTCTATTTAGCCTATGTAGCCATTTGTCGAGATAAAAATAGGTTTAAAATGGCTTCAAAATTGCGACGAGACACCAAATTCATTTATGAAATAAAAATAACTCCTTGACTGTGCGCTCGGGCCAGCATGGTGCTGGTGGGCCCTCCGCACATCCCCCCCTCCGCCCGTTGACATCATGCTAATGTTTCTTTTTGTAACAATACAAATTTTAACATTTGTACAGGAGAGGTGGGAGCAGGGGAGAGGCTTTCCCCCCTCTGAATGAACCGAAAAAATAAAAGTTTGGCGGTGTTTAGCATTTTGCAAACAAAGTGCACCTCCCATGGACTGACTTCCAATTCGACCACTTGCCTCGACCTCAGTAAAGTGGGTATTACACTTTTTAAAAGTAGACCTCGTATTGACACGGTGCTTGGCAGCGTCGAGCTAACGCCCGACTAGATACAATTCAGGTTGGGCAACTCAAATCTTCCAGATTCAAATTGTCCCAATTCAAATCTTGTTTCTCTGTCTCATTTTCATGGTTTGAGGTTAGGTAGGCTTTATGTTTTTTTCATAACAATCGACCTAAACATCAATTAGCGTTCAATTGCTATGTTAATATTTGATCTTTATACATAATAATGATTAAATATAACGAAGTTGTGTTCTCTGTCTCGATATTTGCTTCAATTCTAGTGTATATTCATCTCAAATTGTCCAACTGCAGTTGGGAAAATAGAACCGGTTCTAAACCAAGAATTGTGAAGATTTAAATCTTTTCCCCCCATCACACTAGGAAAATTGCACTATTTCAGTCTTGAAGATTTAAATTGTCCAATTTGTATTTAATACACGTTTCTATCATCACTGTGCTCTCGTAATTGGCATCGAAATGATGTCAGTAATTAAATCTCAACAAACCCGATTTTGATTCAAAGTTCAATGCTTCTTGAAAACCACTTCACAGGTTTAAGTCTTCGCTAAAATGTAACGTATTAATTCCATCAGCGCGTCGACGATATTGTTCTTGGATAATTTGTGCACAAAACTTCCTTCATAAAGCAAACAACACTTTATATTCAGCGGACAGTTTTATAAATATTAATTTTCTTTGTCGATGAACAAAACTGATGTAGCATTCTTGAAACTTGCGACAAAGTGAGGAGCTTTTTCGAAACCCAATGTCAATCGAGCTCATCTTTCTGTTAGAGGTGGAAAGAAATTAGTAACTTTATAAAACCAACCTGAACTCTGATCGGTAAGAATAACTAAAAACCTATCTGTATTAATTGCTAATTATTTCAAGAAATGTTTTTGACGTTATTATTAAGGTCCATATAATTAACTCATATAAGAAAGTTTACCTGATTTTGGACCGCCATGTTGTTTTTATCAAGTGTTTTTTAATTTAAAAAAATAGCATATCAGTGATTTTTCTGAGCTTTCAGATATTCTCTCGGATTTTAAATTGAGATATCGATATATGGAAATCGACATATGTTTCAACATAAAATTTGTCCCAAATTTGGCAACATTTCTTAAAATGTTGGTCCTAATGACTATACAAAATTTGAATTTGATCAGACAAACGGTACATTTTTACTTTTCAACCAATCAGAGGATTTTGCTCAAATACTATACCCGAGATATCTCTTATGACATTTATGTGTTTCCAAAATTTCAGACGATTGATTGAATGGGTGACCTGAGCTATGGATACAAAACCAAATCAAAATACCAACAGAGGTGGTTACGCTCCCACGCAAAAAAAAGTGTCCCAAAGCTACACGTTTCTCCCCTACTTATCCAAATGCTGGATTTGTTCCAACAAATGTTCTGAAAATTAAAATTCCCTCGCTCACTGCGCTGTTATGATTGTTTTCGTCCTGCAACACACATTGTAAGTGTTGCGCGCGCAACATGGAATATTAATCATTCAAGCGGGAGAAGAAATAAATATGCAAATTCCAGCAGAACACTTCCCAGTGTTAATGCGATCAACTTGTTAAATGAAACACGAAAAAGATATAATTTAGGTCTCTGGGAGCAACTTAATTTCATTGTCCTATAAAAACACAAGTGGGCCGTATTTTTGGTAACATTTCGCCAAACGAAATTAAATTTATATAGTAGTGAGAATTATTTTTTCAAGCAGCTTAACAATTGAAAGAAGGGACATATTTTGAATGATTTAAAGAAGTTGCGAGCTTTTCAGTATTTGGTTTCAAAGGATATTTCGTACAAAATACAACATCTAGTGGAGCGGTCGCTCCACGCCAGCCAAGTCGTACAGCGCGCGCACACTCTCATTTAAAAAGGCTGGAGCAACCCACTTTTACTGTAAGCATCAAAGTGGCATTTTCGGCCTACTGGATCTTAAAAATGGGAAATCTCACATTGTTGCGAAATATTTTAATTTAGAGCTATGGCCCACCCTACCATATATTCCAAGTTTGGCAATAATACGTTATGCAGTTTGCGAGCTGGAGGACAGTGAAAATCGTGAAATTGTACGGCTTTCAGATAATGATTATGATTATAATTCATCTTCCAATAATTCCGCGGTCTCCGCCACAGGCTAAACGGCAGGGTCGATTGACCCGAAATTTTCACCACATATAAAGCTCGTCTGCCTGATGATACCTTGCCCTTATAAATTTTTTGTGCCGCCATTTTGAAACCGGAAGTGACGTCATATCTCAAAAACGGCTTAACCGATCGGAACGAAATTTGCGCCAATCGATTCAGACGGTCCTCTATATGAAATAACAGTAGTTAAATTAAAGTTTTCTAATTACTGAAACCGGAAATGACGTCATAGTTAAGCGAAATCTGCCTAAATTCACTTCCCTTTATATAAAAACCAACTACATATTCAGAAGTCTTATAATGAAATATTAGTATTTATATACAAATTAATACAATGTGTAAGAGCTTTCAGCCGCCATTTTGAAAACCGGAAGTGATGCCATATTTTGAAAACGGCTGGACCTATTGGAACGATGCTTTCGCAATTCTTCATGGTATATCACTTTAAGTATATATTTAGCTCCAAACAATATTTTTTTTAGTAAATTATTCGGAAATGGCGTATTTTTTTAAAAGAATTAGCCATTGTTGCCCCAAAAAGTTTTACAAGTTGTGTAAATAAACTAAAAAAATAATTGATATCCCCATAAAAAACACTCCGTGTAAAAAAACAGCCAAGTCTCTTCAACTAAAAAAAAATATTATGAAATCTAAAAATTCTGCACTGAAACGTAGTGATATCAAAAAATGAGCCAAGTCAAATATTTATTTGAAAATTAAAAAATACTTGGCGCATCGTTTTTTTAGGGCATTGTAGGTATAGGTACTGTAAGTATATGTGTTTATATCTAGCCTATACTTCTAAGCTATTTATATACACGATGCGCCAAGTATTTTTTAATTTTCAAATAAAGATTTGACTTGGCTCATTTTTTGATATCACTACGTTTCAGTGCAGAATTTTTAGATTTCATAATATTTTTTTTTAGTTGAAGAGACTTGGCTGTTTTTTTTACACGGAGTGTTTTTTATGGGTTTGAAGAGTACATGGAAAGAACATTGTTACAAAATATGAGTTTAAGGTGTAATCTTGCAGTGATTTTTATGATCTTTCAGAATATACCCTCAGATTTTAGAACATTGTTACAAAGTCTAGAAAAAAGGAATTAAATATCGATCTTTATGGAAGATCAATAAAAATTTCAACAAAAAAAACTTCGTTTATATCAGTTTTATCCGCATGTGACTTAAAGCATTCTTCCCCTGTACCCTTCAAAATGTCTTATACTTTGAACTTTTGAAGCTATCCACTCAATGACACGTAACAAGTTTAGAACAAATTAGTTCTACTTTGTTCCCGCTCGAGGGCCGGGAAAATCTTGTTTTTGTACGACTTTGATTATTACCTAACTCGATTGTTTAGTCGAGTGGGCGGCAAAGTTCTGCCCGCGGCCTGATCGCCTTCTCGACCGGTAGTCAGGCGTGCAGTGTTGTAGTTTAGAGGAAGCGTCTAAACAAGCTCGCTTCCTCTCCATTAGCCTTCCTGCCATGTGGCAACACCGCTTCCCCATTCAACTTTACTGTGCTATTGACTTGGGCCAAAACTATCCGTTTCAAACTTAGTCTTTTGTGTCTTCTTTTCTCCAGGCGCGTAGGAACTACTTTCATCATGGGGGAGGGGGGGGGGGGGGGACTGCGACTAGCGGAAGGAGAACTCCCCCGCAGAGCGTTAATTTGAATTTAAACAATTTAAAGTGATTCTGGAATAGTAAACTGCCCAAATGAAACCCCCCAGTTGTTGCCCACTGGTCTTTTTTTAATAAATGTTTTATAAGTTTTTCTGGGACTCTGTACTTATTGAGTGGGTGGACTGCTCGAGTGTTTGGGGAGGAGGGGGGGGGGGGGGGGGGTTTGTCCCCCATATCAACACTTAAGTGTAGTGAAATAATTTAGTATTTGTTGTGACTTATCTAGATAACTTTTTTTTTATCTACTATATTATCTAGATAATTAAATAATTGGTTATCTTTGTCTACTTATATCTAGATATAAAATATTGTTATCTATTTGCAATTATTATCTAGATAAAAAATATAAAATTCAAAATGCATTTGTGTGTATGAACATGCACAAACCTCAAATGTCAGAGGTTATGAAAAAGGAAAAGCATTTCAGTTTAGTCACATTAGTTGGTTTGTTTTGACGGCCTTTTTTAAAAACTCGAGTTCCGAATTTAGGATTCGATAATAATTAGGGAATAGTAGTACTTGGTAAAAAATATCTATTACCTACCTATCTATTCCAATTATTTAGATAATTACTTTTTATGTTTATATATTATCTAGATGATTTCTTGGAAATGTATCTGTAATCTTATCTAGCTACATTTTTGACATGTTATCTTTATCTTAATATCTAGATAAAAAATTCAATGATCTAATCAAAACACTTCTGTTAAATAAATTGAATCTTTAAACCGAACAGTTTAAATTGAACTTTATATGACTGAAATAAATATTGTCAAATAGGTACTTTCCACTTCATGATAATCACAATATAAATGTCACTCCCTATCAAACAGTCCAATGAGTTTCTCATATTTAATGTTGATAATAGTAATCATATGTACAGCGCTATCACTTCTCCAAGTGATATGAACAACACTTACGCGCCTGCAAAGGTAATACATAACCTCTGTTCGCTATCTTACCTGACCCCATTGGAACACGACATAAAGCAGAAGCAAGTGTAGTTTCTCCTCAGTGTAAACATAATCATGTCGGTGACTGGGATTTCACCTTGATCGGAGTCAATTTGAGGATTCAACTCTAGTGTATTGATCAAGCAATGTAGCTGCAAGTGATCTCCTGTGTTACAACCATTAGGCAATGGCGTCGATGTTGGTTCTATTGGCGCTTGCATTTTCTTTGATGTCACCTCTACTTGCTGGTAAATATTACAATATAAATGTTTAATTCTATTGAGCGAGCGAAGTAAATGTTACCGTTTGACTTGATTTGTTTTTGTTTCTATCTGATAATGGCGGAATACATGTCACACCGTTCCTCTGATCTAGCTGAGATTTTGCAAATAGGACCTTATGTGGTATGGCAGACAATATTTGAACAAAGTTCTCGTAGTGATTGGTTGAAAAAACAAAATATTCGAATCAAATTGAAATTTTTAAGGTCATCAAGAGTAAACATATATTTTAAAATGTCAGTCAAATTGGCCAATAACTTGTAGGTAGACTTATTGATATATTTTATGCATATTTTGAAAACGCTGACAAAATTAATCACGGAAGTAAATGCATCGCACCTTGACCCCTATCAAATGTTTGTGACTTTGTTTTCACCATTTTTCACTACAGAGTGTGTGCTTGACATTGATAAGGTTCGAGGTGTTGCATATACCGGTGCTCGTTAATGAACGCGTTACACAGAGCGTTTTCCTAGAAAATATACAAACACACTATCTTACAGAATCGAATGAAGGCATTATTTTGTTACAAAATTATTAAATATGCAACAAACCCATCAAAATACAAAATGCAATTCAATTCTGTACAATTCTATGCAATTCTGTATCGTAGATGTAGAAGGCCCGAAGTCCATTTCAATAGTTATTGAGGGAGGCTCATATGCCAGTAATTCTGCTTTCATACAATCATGTTATTTGTAATGGTGACCCCAGGCATCTGCATATGCATTGTATTTTGAACTGCATTGGTAGACTCAGTCATATTGCGATTGATACCTAGAGCTTGATTACTTGATTCCAAAAGTGTGATGGCAAAACTGAGAATATGGACTTCCGCCCTTCTACCTCTGAGGTACAGAATTAAACAACATCAGGTGTTGGATCGTACAAAAGGTCTTATAAGGTCTTAAAGGAGCACTTCAGAATATATCGGAATTATTGAAATGAATAAAAACACAATATTCTGTCTTAAAAATGTTATACCTCTTTCCTTCTTTCTTCCAGAGTATGTCAACACATCTCCAGAACCGCTGTGGCCCGAAATTATAGACGATCCAGAGCCAACAATCGAAGAAATGCACTCTCCAGAGTTGTACGAGTATTTTGAGAAGGACACCAACCCTCTCTACGTGGCTACTATAGGTCTACTGTGTTTACAGCTTGTACTGCTGCTGTACCTGATTTGTAGAATGCGCGCGCTCGCTTTCTATCCAGGCGAAATAACCCTTCACTGCTAAAGCTATTACATAGCCACTTATATTGATAATTCTTTAATTTAAGGGAGTCAAAAATGCCATTAAGGTGGCTCGATTCGACTAAATTCGTAATGATTTCCTATACCTCCCATGCTAAGGTTTTGATCATTCTCAAAAGACATATCGAGTGATCGCGCCACTTAACATGGGAGGTATAAGGAAATCATTTCGAATTTGGTTACAACTTTTAAAATAGCACACGTTGGTATTGTTTTCAATTTTTTTCCTGATAGTATGTCCATATGTCTACCAGAAAAAAGTTTTTTGTTAAAATCTAACGATACAAAAAGATTAGAACTCCATTTTAGCTTAAAAATGACACGATTTTACTTGGCTGCCATAAGATAACATGGGGGAGAAAACTCAAATTATCTCAGAAACTAGACACGAGAAGTGTTAAATTTTTTCAGGGATTGTGTATGGCGTGGTTATCAATAAGAAGTACACACAAAATTATGAAGATCTGAGACTATGATATCGATCGATCCAGCCACCTTAACGTCTTCTTAATTTATATTATAAAAAACATTTGAAACAGAAGATAACATTTTTTGATCAAGTTAAAATATGGAGGAAGAGCAAGAATATATTATAAAAGAAAGTGAATGATAACGGAGCAGATTATGATTTTTATTGATATTCAGTTTGTTAATGATTCTAAAATTTTTTACTTTCTTGTAAACCTATCTCATTGATTTTACTGTTAGTTTTTATAATAGTTGTTGACATTATTTTATTTTGTAATATCGTTGTTTTTATATTTGTTATCCACTTGTGGTGTATTATCTCTGTCGACAGTATTATCAATAGGTTAATGAATGAATAAATAAATAAGACATATAAATAAATTGAAGATGATGGAAAACATTAGGAAGAAATCATTGCATTAAAACTACAGCATGACAGAAAGTAAAGAATGATAGTGTAAGAGAAAGTATGTAAAATATATTATTTTAAATAAATCATATAAAATAAAGAAAAATAATTGTGGTGTGATGTAATTAAAAAATTTGTTAATAATACTTTGTGAATTCTCACATGTTATGACATTAACGACGACCTATCCTCCAACAATCTGTGCTCACGTCTAGAGCTTTCACTAAGAAAATCAGCATTACTTTCTGGTTCACGAACCCAAGTACTTCAGACTCCACGAGAACGCAATATTCATTAAAAATAATGCCGCTTTGCTTTTTCTTCTTCTCCGACAAACAAGAATGTTTATGAAAACTGGATTCGTCTTGCTTTCTGATTGTAGTTTGAACGGAATTAAAAGGGTATTATTTCTCTGGGCAGTCAAAGAACGCAAGGGTTCTTCTTATTTCCATCCTAACTGGAGCGGTTTGTAAATACCAACCTCTTCATCGTACTTCACTTTTACGTTCTTTGTAAGACGTCAAAAGAAAACGTTAAAGAATTATATTTGTCTTGTGACTGGACTTACTTTGCATTCTAATTCAATAAAATTTTAATAATCCATACATTTCTAAATACGCTTGAAGCTTTTTACCTCATTTCAAAAAGCTCGGCAGTTAAAAAACAATTAAAATTGTTGTTTGAATTAATATTCTGAGAAGATATTTGCATGAAAAACAGAAAAGCACGAAATTCTTGTAAATCTGTTACAAAAGCCCATTATTGGCGTGCGTCACCACGGTACTCTTACAATTGTGATTCTGTGTTTTCTTGCCTGAGGGCCCAGGTCAAACCTTTCACCCAATCGACCTGAAAGTTTGCACACTCACTAATGTCGTAAGAGCGGTAGCAACTGTATTGTTTTTTAACAGGATCCTGTGATTATTTTAAAAATTCAAACTTAAACCGTTCACCGATCAATTTTAAATATAAATGGTCATCGGGACCAACTTTTCAGGTGTTTTCTCAGTTAATCTGTTGTTAAATTCGAAAGTTTTTGACATTTTACGGACAATTTATGAGAGCCTGAAAATATTTCGTCACAAGTTTTTATCACTGCTTCTTTGACGAATTTCGTTTTGGCTCTTTCCAAGGTGAGTAGAGCAGAAACTTACAAAAGACTATTAATTCGCATGCAATACGGGCTCACTAATCAACGCGTTGCAAGGAGCGTATTCCTACACTGTTATACATGTTCGTTGTTTTTTTTTTCCCTAAAAGTACCGAGGAACCAGATCTACAAAATATTGGAAATATCTATGGTACAAAGTATGGTACATATTTCTGATTTTTTTAAAGGAACATCTCAAAGTTTTTATAATATTTCCCAACGCCGTTGTGTCTCGCACTATGACGTCACTCACCTAACACGATGACGTCACTCACCCAGCAGTATGACGTCACTCACCTAGCACTATGACGTCGTTCACCTAGCACGATGACGTCACTTACCTAGCACGATGACGTCACCTACCCAGCAGTATGACGTCACTCACCTAGCACCGTGATGGAGCTGGACACCAGCATGGCCAGCAGCCACACCAGCGCGATCTTGAACCCCACCAGCCGCTTGGTCGAGTAGCTGTGGCGAGTCTTGAGCGGGTTGCGAATGCCCAGGTAGCGGCCCAGACTGATGACACATGCTATGACGTCACTCACCTAGCACGGTGATGGAGCTGGACACCAGCATGGCCAGCAGCCACACCAGCGCGATCTTGAAGCCCACCAGCCGCTTGGTCGAGTAGCTGTGGCGAGTCTTGAGCGGGTTGCGAATGCCCAGGTAGCGGCCCAGACTGATAACACATGCTATGACGTCACTCACCTAGCACGGTGATGGAGCTGGACACCAGCATGACCAGCAGCCACACCAGCGCGATCTTGAAGCCCACCAGCCGCTTGGTCGAGTAGCTGTGGCGAGTCTTGAGCGGGTTGCGAATGCCCAGGTAGCGGCCCAGACTGATAACACATGCTATGACGTCACTCACCTAGCACGGTGATGGAGCTGGACACCAGCATGGCCAGCAGCCACACCAGCGCGATCTTGAAGCCCACCAGCCGCTTGGTCGAGTAGCTGTGGCGAGTCTTGAGCGGGTTGCGAATGCCCAGGTAGCGGCCCAGACTGATAACACATGCTATGACGTCACTCACCTAGCACGGTGATGGAGCTGGACACCAGCATGGCCAGCAGCCACACCAGCGCGATCTTGAAGCCCACCAGCCGCTTGGTCGAGTAGCTGTGGCGAGTCTTGAGCGGTTTGCGAATGCCCAGGTAGCGGCCCAGACTGATAACACATGCTATGACGTCACTCACCTAGCACGGTGATGGAGCTGGACACCAGCATGGCCAGCAGCCACACCAGCGCGATCTTGAAGCCCACCAGCCGCTTGGTCGAGTAGCTGTGGCGAGTCTTGAGCGGGTTGCGAATGCCCAGGTAGCGGCCCAGACTGATAACACATGCTATGACGTCACTCACCTAGCACGGTGATGGAGCTGGACACCAGCATGGCCAGCAGCCACACCAGCGCGATCTTGAAGCCCACCAGCCGCTTGGTCGAGTAGCTGTGGCGAGTCTTGAGCGGGTTGCGAATGCCCAGGTAGCGGCCCAGACTGATAACACATGCTATGACGTCACTCACCTAGCACGGTGATGGAGCTGGACACCAGCATGGCCAGCAGCCACACCAGCGCGATCTTGAAGCCCACCAGCCGCTTGGTCGAGTAGCTGTGGCGAGTCTTGAGCGGGTTGCGAATGCCCAGGTAGCGGCCCAGACTGATAACACATGCTATGACGTCACTCACCTAGCACGGTGATGGAGCTGGACACCAGCATGGCCAGCAGCCACACCAGCGCGATCTTGAAGCCCACCAGCCGCTTGGTCGAGTAGCTGTGGCGAGTCTTGAGCGGGTTGCGAATGCCCAGGTAGCGGCCCAGACTGATAACACATGCTATGACGTCACTCACCTAGCACGGTGATGGAGCTGGACACCAGCATGGCCAGCAGCCACACCAGCGCGATCTTGAAGCCCACCAGCCGCTTGGTCGAGTAGCTGTGGCGAGTCTTGAGCGGGTTGCGAATGCCCAGGTAGCGGCCCAGACTGATAACACATGCTATGACGTCACTCACCTAGCACGGTGATGGAGCTGGACACCAGCATGGCCAGCAGCCACACCAGCGCGATCTTGAACCCCACCAGCCGCTTGGTCGAGTAGCTGTGGCGAGTCTTGAGCGGGTTGCGAATGCCCAGGTAGCGGCCCAGACTGATAACACATGCTATGACGTCACTCACCTAGCACGGTGATGGAGCTGGACACCAGCATGGCCAGCAGCCACACCAGCGCGATCTTGAAGCCCACCAGCCGCTTGGTCGAGTAGCTGTGGCGAGTCTTGAGCGGGTTGCGAATGCCCAGGTAGCGGCCCAGACTGATGACACATGCTATGACGTCACTCACCTAGCACGGTGATGGAGCTGGACACCAGCATGGCCAGCAGCCACACCAGCGCGATCTTGAAGCCCACCAGCCGCTTGGTCGAGTAGCTGTGGCGAGTCTTGAGCGGGTTGCGAATGCCCAGGTAGCGGCCCAGACTGATAACACATGCTATGACGTCACTCACCTAGCACGGTGATGGAGCTGGACACCAGCATGGCCAGCAGCCACACCAGCGCGATCTTGAAGCCCACCAGCCGCTTGGTCGAGTAGCTGTGGCGAGTCTTGAGCGGGTTGCGAATGCCCAGGTAGCGGCCCAGACTGATAACACATGCTATGACGTCACTCACCTAGCACGGTGATGGAGCTGGACACCAGCATGGCCAGCAGCCACACCAGCGCGATCTTGAAGCCCACCAGCCGCTTGGTCGAGTAGCTGTGGCGAGTCTTGAGCGGGTTGCGAATGCCCAGGTAGCGGCCCAGACTGATAACACATGCTATGACGTCACTCACCTAGCACGGTGATAGAGCTGGACACCAGCATGGCCAGCAGCCACACCAGCGCGATCTTGAAGCCCACCAGCCGCTTGGTCGAGTAGCTGTGGCGAGTCTTGAGCGGGTTGCGAATGCCCAGGTAGCGGCCCAGACTGATAACACATGCTATGACGTCACTCACCTAGCACGGTGATGGAGCTGGACACCAGCATGGCCAGCAGCCACACCAGCGCGATCTTGAACCCCACCAGCCGCTTGGTCGAGTAGCTGTGGCGAGTCTTGAGCGGGTTGCGAATGCCCAGGTAGCGGCCCAGACTGATGACACATGCTATGACGTCACTCACCTAGCACGGTGATGGAGCTGGACACCAGCATGGCCAGCAGCCACACCAGCGCGATCTTGAAGCCCACCAGCCGCTTGGTCGAGTAGCTGTGGCGAGTCTTGAGCGGGTTGCGAATGCCCAGGTAGCGGCCCAGACTGATAACACATGCTATGACGTCAATCACCTAGCACGGTGATGGAGCTGGACACCAGCATGGCCAGCAGCCACACCAGCGCGATCTTGAAGCCCACAAGCCGCTTGGTCGAGTAGCTGTGGCGAGTCTTGAGCGGGTTGCGAATGCCCAGGTAGCGGCCCAGACTGATAACACATGTTATGACGTCACTCACCTAGCACGGTGATGGAGCTGGACACCAGCATGGCCAGCAGCCACACCAGCGCGATCTTGAAGCCCACCAGCCGCTTGGTCGAGTAGCTGTGGCGAGTCTTGAGCGGGTTGCGAATGCCCAGGTAGCGGCCCAGACTGATAACACATGCTATGACGTCACTCACCTAGCACGGTGATGGAGCTGGACACCAGCATGGCCAGCAGCCACACCAGCGCGATCTTGAAGCCCACCAGCCGCTTGGTCGAGTAGCTGTGGCGAGTCTTGAGCGGGTTGCGAATGCCCAGGTAGCGGCCCAGACTGATAACACATGCTATGACGTCACTCACCTAGCACGGTGATGGAGCTGGACACCAGCATGGCCAGCAGCCACACCAGCGCGATCTTGAAGCCCACCAGCCGCTTGGTCGAGTAGCTGTGGCGAGTCTTGAGCGGGTTGCGAATGCCCAGGTAGCGGCCCAGACTGATAACACATGCTATGACGTCACTCACCTAGCACGGTGATGGAGCTGGACACCAGCATGACCAGCAGCCACACCAGCGCGATCTTGAAGCCCACCAGCCGCTTGGTCGAGTAGCTGTGGCGAGTCTTGAGCGGGTTGCGAATGCCCAGGTAGCGGCCCAGACTGATAACACATGCTATGACGTCACTCACCTAGCACGGTGATGGAGCTGGACACCAGCATGGCCAGCAGCCACACCAGCGCGATCTTGAAGCCCACCAGCCGCTTGGTCGAGTAGCTGTGGCGAGTCTTGAGCGGGTTGCGAATGCCCAGGTAGCGGCCCAGACTGATAACACATGCTATGACGTCACTCACCTAGCACGGTGATGGAGCTGGACACCAGCATGGCCAGCAGCCACACCAGCGCGATCTTGAAGCCCACCAGCCGCTTGGTCGAGTAGCTGTGGCGAGTCTTGAGCGGTTTGCGAATGCCCAGGTAGCGGCCCAGACTGATAACACATGCTATGACGTCACTCACCTAGCACGGTGATGGAGCTGGACACCAGCATGGCCAGCAGCCACACCAGCGCGATCTTGAAGCCCACCAGCCGCTTGGTCGAGTAGCTGTGGCGAGTCTTGAGCGGGTTGCGAATGCCCAGGTAGCGGCCCAGACTGATAACACATGCTATGACGTCACTCACCTAGCACGGTGATGGAGCTGGACACCAGCATGGCCAGCAGCCACACCAGCGCGATCTTGAAGCCCACCAGCCGCTTGGTCGAGTAGCTGTGGCGAGTCTTGAGCGGGTTGCGAATGCCCAGGTAGCGGCCCAGACTGATAACACATGCTATGACGTCACTCACCTAGCACCGTGATGGAGCTGGACACCAGCATGGCCAGCAGCCACACCAGCGCGATCTTGAAGCCCACCAGCCGCTTGGTCGAGTAGCTGTGGCGAGTCTTGAGCGGGTTGCGAATGCCCAGGTAGCGGCCCAGACTGATAACACATGCTATGACGTCACTCACCTAGCACGGTGATGGAGCTGGACACCAGCATGGCCAGCAGCCACACCAGCGCGATCTTGAAGCCCACCAGCCGCTTGGTCGAGTAGCTGTGGCGAGTCTTGAGCGGGTTGCGAATGCCCAGGTAGCGGCCCAGACTGATAACACATGCTATGACGTCACTCACCTAGCACGGTGATAGAGCTGGACACCAGCATGGCCAGCAGCCACACCAGCGCGATCTTGAAGCCCACCAGCCGCTTGGTCGAGTAGCTGTGGCGAGTCTTGAGCGGGTTGCGAATGCCCAGGTAGCGGCCCAGACTGATGACACATGCTATGACGTCACTCACCTAGCACGGTGATGGAGCTGGACACCAGCATGGCCAGCAGCCACACCAGCGCGATCTTGAAGCCCACCAGCCGCTTGGTCGAGTAGCTGTGGCGAGTCTTGAGCGGGTTGCGAATGCCCAGGTAGCGGCCCAGACTGATAACACATGCTATGACGTCACTCACCTAGCACGGTGATGGAGCTGGACACCAGCATGGCCAGCAGCCACACCAGCGCGATCTTGAACCCCACCAGCCGCTTGGTCGAGTAGCTGTGGCGAGTCTTGAGCGGGTTGCGAATGCCCAGGTAGCGGCCCAGACTGATGAAGCACATGCTATGACGTCACTCACCTAGCACCGTGATGGAGCTGGACACCAGCATGGCCAGCAGCCACACCAGCGCGATCTTGAAGCCCACCAGCCGCTTGGTCGAGTAGCTGTGGCGAGTCTTGAGCGGGTTGCGAATGCCCAGGTAGCGGCCCAGACTGATGACACATGCTATGACGTCACTCACCTAGCACGGTGATGGAGCTGGACACCAGCATGGCCAGCAGCCACACCAGCGCGATCTTGAAGCCCACCAGCCGCTTGGTCGAGTAGCTGTGGCGAGTCTTGAGCGGGTTGCGAATGCCCAGGTAGCGGCCCAGACTGATAACACATGCTATGACGTCACTCACCTAGCACGGTGATGGAGCTGGACACCAGCATGGCCAGCAGCCACACCAGCGCGATCTTGAACCCCACCAGCCGCTTGGTCGAGTAGCTGTGGCGAGTCTTGAGCGGGTTGCGAATGCCCAGGTAGCGGCCCAGACTGATAACACATGCTATGACGTCACTCACCTAGCACGGTGATGGAGCTGGACACCAGCATGGCCAGCAGCCACACCAGCGCGATCTTGAAGCCCACCAGCCGCTTGGTCGAGTAGCTGTGGCGAGTCTTGAGCGGGTTGCGAATGCCCAGGTAGCGGCCCAGACTGATGACACATGCTATGACGTCACTCACCTAGCACGGTGATGGAGCTGGACACCAGCATGGCCAGCAGCCACACCAGCGCGATCTTGAAGCCCACCAGCCGCTTGGTCGAGTAGCTGTGGCGAGTCTTGAGCGGGTTGCGAATGCCCAGGTAGCGGCCCAGACTGATAACACATGCTATGACGTCACTCACCTAGCACGGTGATGGAGCTGGACACCAGCATGGCCAGCAGCCACACCAGCGCGATCTTGAAGCCCACCAGCCGCTTGGTCGAGTAGCTGTGGCGAGTCTTGAGCGGGTTGCGAATGCCCAGGTAGCGGCCCAGACTGATAACACATGCTATGACGTCACTCACCTAGCACGGTGATGGAGCTGGACACCAGCATGGCCAGCAGCCACACCAGCGCGATCTTGAAGCCCACCAGCCGCTTGGTCGAGTAGCTGTGGCGAGTCTTGAGCGGGTTGCGAATGCCCAGGTAGCGGCCCAGACTGATAACACATGCTATGACGTCACTCACCTAGCACGGTGATAGAGCTGGACACCAGCATGGCCAGCAGCCACACCAGCGCGATCTTGAAGCCCACCAGCCGCTTGGTCGAGTAGCTGTGGCGAGTCTTGAGCGGGTTGCGAATGCCCAGGTAGCGGCCCAGACTGATAACACATGCTATGACGTCACTCACCTAGCACGGTGATGGAGCTGGACACCAGCATGGCCAGCAGCCACACCAGCGCGATCTTGAACCCCACCAGCCGCTTGGTCGAGTAGCTGTGGCGAGTCTTGAGCGGGTTGCGAATGCCCAGGTAGCGGCCCAGACTGATGACACATGCTATGACGTCACTCACCTAGCACGGTGATGGAGCTGGACACCAGCATGGCCAGCAGCCACACCAGCGCGATCTTGAAGCCCACCAGCCGCTTGGTCGAGTAGCTGTGGCGAGTCTTGAGCGGGTTGCGAATGCCCAGGTAGCGGCCCAGACTGATAACACATGCTATGACGTCAATCACCTAGCACGGTGATGGAGCTGGACACCAGCATGGCCAGCAGCCACACCAGCGCGATCTTGAAGCCCACCAGCCGCTTGGTCGAGTAGCTGTGGCGAGTCTTGAGCGGGTTGCGAATGCCCAGGTAGCGGCCCAGACTGATAACACATGTTATGACGTCACTCACCTAGCACGGTGATGGAGCTGGACACCAGCATGGCCAGCAGCCACACCAGCGCGATCTTGAAGCCCACCAGCCGCTTGGTCGAGTAGCTGTGGCGAGTCTTGAGCGGGTTGCGAATGCCCAGGTAGCGGCCCAGACTGATAACACATGCTATGACGTCACTCACCTAGCACGGTGATGGAGCTGGACACCAGCATGGCCAGCAGCCACACCAGCGCGATCTTGAAGCCCACCAGCCGCTTGGTCGAGTAGCTGTGGCGAGTCTTGAGCGGGTTGCGAATGCCCAGGTAGCGGCCCAGACTGATAACACATGCTATGACGTCACTCACCTAGCACGGTGATGGAGCTGGACACCAGCATGGCCAGCAGCCACACCAGCGCGATCTTGAAGCCCACCAGCCGCTTGGTCGAGTAGCTGTGGCGAGTCTTGAGCGGTTTGCGAATGCCCAGGTAGCGGCCCAGACTGATAACACATGCTATGACGTCACTCACCTAGCACGGTGATGGAGCTGGACACCAGCATGGCCAGCAGCCACACCAGCGCGATCTTGAAGCCCACCAGCCGCTTGGTCGAGTAGCTGTGACGAGTCTTGAGCGGGTTGCGAATGCCCAGGTAGCGGCCCAGACTGATGACACATGCTATGACGTCACTCACCTAGCACGGTGATGGAGCTGGACACCAGCATGGCCAGCAGCCACACCAGCGCGATCTTGAAGCCCACCAGCCGCTTGGTCGAGTAGCTGTGGCGAGTCTTGAGCGGGTTGCGAATGCCCAGGTAGCGGCCCAGACTGATGACACATGCTATGACGTCACTCACCTAGCACGGTGATGGAGCTGGACACCAGCATGGCCAGCAGCCACACCAGCGCGATCTTGAAGCCCACCAGCCGCTTGGTCGAGTAGCTGTGGCGAGTCTTGAGCGGGTTGCGAATGCCCAGGTAGCGGCCCAAACTGATGACACATGCTATGACGTCACTCACCTAGCACGGTGATGGAGCTGGACACCAGCATGGCCAGCAGCCACACCAGCGCGATCTTGAAGCCCACCAGCCGCTTGGTCGAGTAGCTGTGGCGAGTCTTGAGCGGGTTGCGAATGCCCAGGTAGCGGCCCAGACTGATAACACATGCTATGACGTCACTCACCTAGCACGGTGATGGAGCTGGACACCAGCATGGCCAGCAGCCACACCAGCGCGATCTTGAACCCCACCAGCCGCTTGGTCGAGTAGCTGTGGCGAGTCTTGAGCGGGTTGCGAATGCCCAGGTATCGGCCCAGACTGATGAAGCACATGTGCATGATGCTGGCGGAGCAGGCGAGCACGTCGCACGTCACGTACACGTTGCACCACGACACGCCGAACGGCCAGTAGCCTGCAACAAGGAGACAGTGGTTGTGTTAACGTGTGCCGGATTTACCCACATTTCACTTCATAAGTGCCGGCATTACCCACATTCCACTTAACATGTGCCGGCTTTACCCACATTCCACTGAACATGTGCCGGCTTTACCCACATTCCACTGTACATGTGCCGGCTTTACTCACATTCCACTGAACATGTGCCGGCTTTACCCACATTCCACTGTACATGTGCCGGCTTTACCCACATTCCACTGAACATGTGCCGGCTTTACCCACATTCCACTGTACATGTGCCGGCTTTACCCACATTCTACTGAACAAGTGCCGGCGTGACCCACATTCCACTGAACATGTGCTGGCTTTACCCACATTCCACTGAACATGTGCCGGATTTACCCACATTCCACTGAACATGTGCCGGCTTTACCCACATTCCACTGTACATGTGCCGGCTTTACCCACATTCCACTGAACATGTGCCGGCTTTACCCACATTTCACTGCACATGTGCCGGCTTTACCCACATTCCACTGCACATGTGCCGAGGTGGCATACATTCCACTGAACCCATCATTGAGTGGTGACCATCCAGCCTCCTTGTGACCATCCCTAGACGTAAATCTATTTTGTATTTTCTGGTAATTTGCCACGAACTTTTTGGTAGCACGTGGTATATAGAGCTTTTAATGTAGATGTTATTATTACCCATTATATGTTCGTAGATTATTTCCACACTTTCTACTGACTCAGCGCGAGTTAGCTCAATGTTAGTGCGATCTCATCACATTAAACACCTCTCTCTCTCTCTCTCTCTCTCTCTCTCTCTCTCGCACTCGGCTCCAGAAACTTTTCGTGTCACGTAAAAAGAAGAAATTGAAAGAAAACATCATTTATAATTTGCAATAATTCTTATTGATGTCGACGTCCCCCCTCCCCCCCCTGCCCTTGCCGCGTGAACAAATAACACTTTAAAAGTTCCGCGCCGTCTGAAATCGGACGAGACGAGCTTTTACAGTGTTGCCGCGGTTATCCGTTGCGACGTTGCGACCAAGGCATGTCGGCCGCCGCGCGAAGAGGGATTTCGAACTCGATTTAAGACGCCGCTGTCTAATTCAACAACCAATTCGATTGGTGGGAACTCTGTCACTTTCTGTGTTTATTAGTGTGTTTTCTTGACGGCATGGTCGTTGAAATAAAACGCTAAATCCCTTCAATAAAATCTAGATAAAGTGTGAGCCACAATTCATCTTTTCTTTCTATATCGCATTTCAATACCTGTTCTTGCATTTATTATTGATCACTGATCAGATAATATTTCACATAAATAAATACTATTCGAAGCATCAAGTTTATTGAACAACTTCTGAAAATGAAATTGTCACAATGGTTAAAAATTAAGAACAAATGAACCCATTAGTTGACAATTACTTGACACTAACTTCACAGCCATGTCTACATTAATAAATAGTTCAAATAATAAATACATCTATACATGAAAGATAAAATGAAATCAAGCAGTGGTTTCGGATTGTTGTTAGTGGGAAGTTAGAGTTTGCAAGCAGGATTGTGCTACATTTTAATCAATAAAATAATATAATTTATCTGAACACTTATTTACTCTAAAGTAAATTTCATTCATAAAATGAAATGTTTGAATATCACTGAACTTTTGTAACTTGATATTCTTGTCTTTGTTCATAAAACTGCTTTGATTTATGCCTAGTAATCTCCGTAGTTTTGTCATCTGCATAAGTATGAAACCCGGAGTAACGAAAAAGTTTTTGTAGAAAGGAGGCAAACGAGAATTACGTCTTTTTATGTAATAATGAGTTTAGTTTAAAATTAGAGCAATTGATATCAACCGATTCAGGACAGAATGTTATCACCCAATCTTCAACACATAAATATATCATGTTTAATTTGTATGTACCCATTTGTACGTGACTTTAAACTATTGGCTGAATCAAACGATGATACTAATAATAAACTGTACTTGTGGCTGCTTTGTCTCTTGGTCCTATTCCTTAGAGTCCAATCAGCTAGGAAGAGTACACAGTGCCGTGTTTTGTGTTACGTATTCACATTATACAAACAATAATAGTCTTTCAAATATAATCGTTTCTATCCAATAGTCGTTTTAAAATATTTAAGATATGAAAATAAGAAATGAAATATTCAGGAATAATAATACAGAAATAGTAAATAATAACACTATTATTTCTTCAGAGTTTCAAAACTATGAAAAGTTAATCTAGCCAAGTTGCATAAAACCGTAAAATGCACAACTTTCAGGAAATATGAGAATGTAGGTTTCACAACACACATCCCTTCCATTCAGGAAATACATGCAACGATGTTCGGTACTTTTTATGCAGCTCGCGTTTACTTAGCTTGAGGGGTTAGTTATTTTGCTCATAAAAGATAAAGATGTAAAATTGTATTTCTTGCTGAATTGGCTTTTTGGAGCAATTATTCTTCTTGTTTACCTTCGGCGCTCATACTCCGTTTAACGTCGCACTGCTCTACAACTAGGCCAATGGTACCGGGGGTGATTCGAGGATGATTGGAAAGCTAAAAAGGCGAACTAGCCCAGAAAATGGCCATAATCACTATAACAGTACAAGAATCGTCGGATTCTATATAAACAAAACACAGAATGTACGCCCAAAATTCAATCGGTTTTAGTATCGTTTGTAGCATTAAAAGAGATGAATGGGGATCAAAGGTGAAAAATAACAGAGGAAATGTATTATCTACCACTGTTTTTAATGCGATATAAATTTATAAAAAAATTAAGTTTTCAAATCCTATAGAAACCATAAGATATGGGAACCTTGTACGCTGCATCTGTACCTCATAACTTCATAACTTATAAAATGCAACATTTCTTTGTAACTATTTCAGTTGTGAATATAATGTGCTGTAACTAGTTTTAGAATTGCAGTTAAGACGGCTGGGTAGTGAATTTGACCTTGAAGAGTTTTTTAATCGATTTTTATCAATATCTTTTTCCAGTGTAATTGTTAACAAAATAGGGCTATGGACGTGAATTCAGAACAGTTCAATGAAAATAATTTCATAGTTTGGAATAAGTTATTAGTTTTATTGTGTCCAACAGGTGTTTAGAACCCATTACACTGGAAAAAGATATTGATAAAAATCGATTAAAAAACTCGTCAAGGCCACGATCACTACCAAGCCCTCTTAATATTCGATATATTCCATTAAAAATAACACTGGATCATGTGAACAAAGAAAGTGCTAATTCTGCAGTTTGTCGATGTGGGTCATGGAGGGCCAGTGGAAATGCAACGGCGTGCAGTGTATTGTAATGCAGAGCGTTGCATCTCGCGCGGCCTGGACATGAATAGTAAACTGCAGCTAATGATCTCGTCTCACTCATAATAAATAAACAAGGACTAATTGATCTGTGGACCAACAGCATCATGTGATTGAGATGAACACATGCCATTGGGATGACTGAGAGATTGGGGAATTATGTTGGATGGTAGGAAGTAGGAGACCGTGATCAGAAAATAAGGCGAAAATTTTCAGATACACACAAAATTTAGTTCTGAAAGTTATTTCTTTAAATGATAAATTAAATAATTGCACAAGTTTAAGTTTTTTAAGGGCCGTTAATTTTCCTTGTTGAGTTATTTAGGGCTAGTCTTTCAATACTCTGCTAACTTTAAAACGGTTGATTAGGACTGTATTGCCATGGCAACAACCAATGACATTCCTAGAATGACGTGTTAACTTTAGCAAAGAATTGATAAACTGGACCTCAGAGGTTTCATTTTGTTGTTACCATGACAATGTTACAGTTTTTAATTGGTTGTTCAATCGTACTAGGAAAACGCTCAGTGTAACGCGTTGGTGAGCGAGCACAGAACATGCAACATCCCCATAGTAACGATGCACGACACGGCACAAGACGATTTTCTCTGCAATTTTTCAATCTTACTCTGGATGAATAACAGATCCATTGTGTCGTGAAGTCTTACCTACATACCTTCTCCAGAAATCTCTTGTGACATCCCATACTAAACTCGTAAAATTACAATTAATACTTGACTGATTGGGCTTACAATATGTAAAATTTAATATTAAGTTGGTCTTGATCACCATGTAAAATTTGAACTTAATGTGAACATTTTTATTGTCGACCAATCAGAAGACATTATTTAAACTTAAACCAATTAGAGGATTTGGCCTTCGTACTGCATCCGATTTTATGCGCTAGCTCAAAAATGCTTTCATTTTACCATAGACATTTATAAGCGGTTCGCTTATAAATGTCTATGATTTTACTGTATTGTGGGTAGCTTGGCTGCTCTACAGGCCTTGCCTTGAAACAGAAGCTTAAAGAAGGCAGGGATGACAATTTAGTATACATTTTTTAAGATTATGGAATAAAATGACCTTAAAATGACAAAACTTTTGAAAATAACGACGGATTAGACTGAAAATTCGCAAAAATACCTAAAATGTTGGTATTAATGACCACGCGAAGTTATAAGTTGATCGGTCAATCTGTTCTAGTTTAAATGTCAAAAATCACATGAAAAATGGTTTTAAATTTGAACCAATAGGAGAATTTGGCTGAAACTTTTTATGATTGGGTACAATGTTGGTTGCAATGTTTTTGCTAAATTTCAAATTGATCGAAGCAACCAATCGAAAGATAATTTTTTTTAAATTTGAACCAATCACGGGAGCCCGTTCAAAATCGATCCCAGGGACCGCATAGATTACGTTAGTATGTGTACAAAATTTCAGATCGATTGCTTGAGCGGTTTGACCTGGGCTGTGACCACAAAAAAACAAACAAAAAAACAAACAAACAAACACACAGAGAAAGTGCCATAAGAGTATCGTGGTGACGCTCGCTACGCTCGCTCAAAAAACAAATAACTTTAAATTTGGGCTAGAGTCTAATATTAAATTCTTACTCCCTGTTATAGAGATTTTGACTTTTTTTCATGGGTCTATGAGCTAGTTTTACACTCTAAAAGTAAACAGATTTATAAAATAACATGTGAAGAAAGTTCTGCCAATGAGATGGCTGGGATGGCTCCAGGAATGTGAAGATGGATGTATTCTTTTTCGCTACTGAATCTGTCTGATTCTCGTCCAGGTAAAGCTTCTTCATTGGTAATATTTGATTCGTAACAGAATTACAACATATTCTCAGATAAAGCATCATTCATATTTTCATCAGAATAAAACCACCAAGGAAACAAATTCATGTTTAAGGTGGCTGGATCGATCGATATCATTGTCTCAGATCTTCATAATTTTGTGTGTACTTATTGATAACCATGCCATACACAATCCCTGAAAAAATTAAACACTTCTCGTGTCTAGTTTCTGAGATAATTTGAGTTTTCTCCCCCATGTTATCTTATGGCAGCCAAGTAAAATCGTGTCATTTTTAAGCTAAAATGGAGTTCTAATCTTTTTGTATCGTTAGATTTTAACAAAAAACTTTTTTTCTGGTAGATATATGGACATACTATCAGGAAAAAAATTGAAAACAATACCAACGTGTGCTATTTTAAAAGTTATTAACTAAATTCGAAATGATTTCCTATACCTCCCATGCTAAGGTTTTGATCATTCTCAAAAGACATATCGAGTGATCGCGCCACTTAACATGGGAGGTATAAGGAAATCATTTCGAATTTGGTTAATAACTTTTAAAATAGCACACGTTGGTATTGTTTTCAATTTTTTTCCTGATAGTATGTCCATATGTCTACCAGAAAAAAAGTTTTTTGTTAAAATCTAACGATACAAAAAGATTAGAACTCCATTTTAGCTTAAAAATGACACGATTTTACTTGGCTGCCATAAGATAACATGGGAGAGAAAACCAAATTATCAAATCAAATTATCAAATTATCTCAGAAAGTAGACACGAGAAGTGTTTAATTTTTTCAGGAATTGTGTATGGCATGGTTATCAATAAGTACACACAAAATTATGAAGATCTGAGACTATGATATCGACCGATCCAGCCACCTTAATCTGAAATATAGCATAAAATTGCTTTTGTATCGTTTCATATGCAGAAACCGCTGCCGGCATATTGATACGTATAGCGAATATGCCGTGAATTAAAACAATTTAATCAAACAGAATCTCAATGTAGCGTGATCTGAATAAGTAGCATGAATAAATAAATATCACGTATCCAAAAAACGAAGAAAATCAAAAACAAAAAATCAAACTAGTTTATAGTAAGAAAGCAGGATCATTTTATTTCATGTCTTCTTGTATTTTCTTTTATGATAGTCATTGTGACAAATAGGCAAAATAAAAATTCCCACAAAACCAAACACCAAACACCAAACCAGTACCAAACAAGAACCAACTATGTATGGTCATAAGGACTAACATATTAAGAGTAACTGAAAATAGAAATCTGACAAGAACTTGAAGAGATTGACATTTTACGGACATTTTATGCTTGTATTGAAAATTTATAAAATTCTTTGAAATATTATTTTTAAATCTCCTTTTCCTTTCTATGAATGTCTATTCAAAGCTTGAAAGAACTTTTTTGTTTTATATCTACAATGCAAAATTATTGAATTTTCCACCTGAGGACGGACATTTTGTTGGCACGTTGACGGGTCAGATGTATAACTTTATTGAGGTAAATCGATGTATTTTTGTAATGTGAGTGATTCCTCTGCGTACTAAAGATTTCTCTCCGGAGCCTATGCACCGAGTGTTCATACCCCCAGCGCCACGAGTGAAAGAAATAAGCAACATTTATGGGAGACGATCTTCAACTGTTTCATTCAGTCAACAAATGTACTCAAAATAACTCGGAATTAGAACTAAGTCACGCAAATTAATATTGTGATCAGAATCAGTTAAATTGTGAACACTTTATTATTCATATTTTTTGGCGAATCAACATTTGATAAACTTGTGTAAATTTTAAGGAGTGAAATGCGTAATATGTGCAGCAAAATAACGTATAACTGCAGCGACTTGGACGCCTTGCCAAAGGTAAGCTTCCTTCCCACAGATTAGGTGGCTCTGTCTGTACTTTTTGCAGCGCTATCTGTAGTCTAAACCAATTTTCCAGGTAAATTAACTATAAAGTATCGTCAAAAAGCAGAAAATCACAGCTATTCTGCGTGCCATCAAGATGGTGGCAGGCAACAATAAGATGACATCACATGCAAACTATGAATTAGAGCAGCTACGAAGGCTCGCTTATCAACGCGTCACACAGAGCGTTTTCCTAGATAAAAGAATTAAGGAGCTACTTGTGTTTGAATGATAAGAAAAAGATGGTTGCTAATAACACATAAACATGTCGTCGGCTGTTGCTGATAGCCTCTACTGCCCATGCGCCGTATCAGAGTAGGCCTACTGTATTATGCATGAGGCGCATTTGCATCCATAGTGAAAATTATTTGGCCGATACACAATGCTAAACATATGTTGAGAGGAGCTCGGTCAATGTGCGCGCGCAATAGTCAGCTCTAGATGAGATTTTTCAAATTGCTTTCGGCCGCCGTTGCGTTTTTACCGTTTGTAACGGAATTTGTGGCGGAGGAATTTTACTATGGATGATTTTAGACGCGATATTTACCTCGCATAGTTCACTCGTGCAAGGAAATCTGCCCTTTTCGATATCAAAATGTATGCCATAGTTTTAATAAATTAATAAAGAGTGGTGAAAAGTGTTAAACGAAGATTTTTTTGTCTGTGGCTTAACGTCGCACATGATGATGATTGGGAGATGATGGTGAAGAGTAGGTAAGGATGGAAGGTGGGAAGGAGGCGGTCTTGGCCTATTAGCAGGTTACCTTCCCAGCATTTGCCTGTCGACTTAGGAAATACCACGAAAAAACCCCAGTCAGGAAGGACGGCCGCGGGAATCGAACCCGGGCCTCCGGAATACAAGTTCAGAGCGTTATCACTCAGCCATACCTGTTCCGTATTAAACGAAGATACCAACACATTAATATTTTGGTAGATTTAATAGTGTAAAGTGTCTCACATGAAGGGTACAGTTTCAATATAAAACTTCGCTGATCTCAGTTTAATCCGAATGTGACTTTATAGCGTTCTTTCCCTAATTCTTCACATACTAATAAAACCTTGATTAAAAACTCCCATTTTAGTGGTGTTTAACGTCGCTCTGTTCTGCAACTTGGCTAATGGCGCCGGATGATAGAGAATACGTACTCTTGGCCAAACAAAACTTGAACTTTCAATAAATCTGATAGGCTGATAAATGTAAGATCGCACCATCAGAAGTCAGTCTAAGCGATCTCATTGTCTCACTCTACTAGGTGACCTCACATTTCTATGATAATAACACGCTTTGATTGGTTATGGGACATGACCAGCAGTCATTCAAATTTGGTCAAAGTTCAATTTTTGTTTGGCCGAGTGTACCTAATGATGGACGGTGGGAGGGAGAGGTCGTGACCTATTAGTGTGCAACCTTCCCATCATTTGCCTCTGACTGAGGAAAACCATGACAAAATCTAAGTCAAGAAGGAATATCGAACCCTGGGTTGCTCAAATCCAGAGCTAATATGTCTGAATCAAATTGTTCCCAGTATCTTAATACCACTTTACGCCAAGTGAAAAGTAATACGTCACTTAACGCAACATTGCAGGGGATTCGTCTTAAAGCAGAACTCTCCGAATGCATCGATCTTCTTTAAGATCCCGCTTGCACGAACCGATTGTTTGAGACAGAAATAAACTCATCCGTCTCAAGAGACAAGAGTAATTTTAACCATATTTCTGGAATCCTCTTATCTGGAAATGCGCTTGTAAGTTACATAGGCGGGCTAATTGTATCTGGATTTACATAAGAAGTAGGCGCTTACTTTACCGACTTATTACGGAATATTATTGCAGACTTCGGATTAAGTATATTTCAAGCGATTCAATTTAATAGAATACTTGAGTCTACAAACTTCCGAAGCCATGTTGATGTAAATGAGTAATTTATTACTCGCGGTTTAGTTACTCACTCGTGACGTGAACCGGGTGAGAAGGGTAATTCTTCAATTTCTTACAAACAGTTTTATCACGCGTTATTTATGGCATACAATCTATAATGAACAGGAGCCCTATTCATAACTTTAAAACGCCCTTCTAGTATGGAATCGGATTCACCGTCATGGATTAACATTATACCGAATCGGATTCCAGAAGAAACGGGAATTTTATAGTTATAGAATGGAGCCAAGGCTACTTTTTAATACTCCGGTGCTTTTTATTTTCATAACCTAATTTTGTAATCTGAAAAGAATTTATTTTTGCACCACAAATATTTTTGAATAAAATAAAATAATTGTGTTAAATGTTGTTCTTGATTCAGTTAAATTGTCAGTTAATTTGAAAATGTATACACAAAAATTGTTGTATAAAAATAATCAAATCAAATGTGATTGACGGTATTTGAAAGAAATGGATTGGCGGAAAAAATGTATTGGCATTACCCAATGAAGTCTATGCTAACTAGTCATCTAACTCGATTTGGTGAGCTCTGTTTCATTGATAATAACAAGGATTGATTATCAAGTAACCTGACCAGCAGCCAATCCGTTTCGTTCAAATACCGTCTTATGATTTGCTGGGTGTACATCATTTCAAAAGTGTGCAACGCAAAATCGATGAAAAGGACTTCCGGCCTTATACCTCGGAGCTATAGAGATATGGGTCGTTTTGAAATGTGAATCATTATTAAATATACATTCACTTTTTTTTGGTTGTAAAAAGCAATATAAAAACAAAATTACACAATCGCTATCCTATAAGCAAAGTTCTTATTGTACAGGTCTCGTATTTTTTCCCCATACTCTCGAAAAGTATTATTTCACTTCCTAACGTTTTGTTTCCCTCTTCAAACTCACAACTCACATGAACCTTACAATATTCAAAAAAAGCACTTCACCCGGAGCAAAGCTCGCACTCGAGCTGTGATTGGTGTAGCACATATTTCCTACTTGGCATATCGACGTAAGCTCCTAACTTTACCCCGCGTAATCGCTTGCTTTGAATCTCGCGAAAGTTTCCGAGCTTTTCTCGTGTATTGCGAGATATTTTATTAGAGTGACGACGGCTTTCCGACCGGTAATATTAATACTAGTTGAACACTTTCCCACTTACACTCTCAAGTTTCGCATAAACTAAACTTGAAGGAAAGCGAACATATTGCTAGGAAGTTGCAAAGAGAATTATCAGGATTCGAAGTAAGTAAACAGTGTGACGAGATTGTTCTGTAACATCATCTCATCCTTACAAAGACCATTGCTGCGAGAAGATATCATTCGATAATAATTAAAGATAAGTAATTGATATAAACTTGATTTTTAATTATTTTCTTTGAAGACGTTTTTATTTTTTTAATAACAAATGCCACAGAATAATAATGTAACCTAGAGAAGCTCCGACTTGAAGGTACAAATTTAAATTTAAATTTGTTATAAAAATAATTAATTTAGGGTAGTTTTTCATTGCTCTGCTAAATAAGCAGTTGATTTTAACATGGCAACGATGAATTACATTTCTTGAACTGGCTCAAAATAATATCTTTTTATCCCTCTCTATTTTTTTTTCAATTTAGGTAAATATTTTAAATAAACATGGGCAAGCAACTTTTTGCACAGATCTTATGAGCCACATTCAACTGTTGATTATCTCTTTTTAGACATCTGATAACATAACAATTAAAAGCAGCCAAGTCATAAGAAAACTGTCAGTTTTAGAACATTTTCAATGTCTTGTCATTTTTCAAATCGGAATCGAAAATTCGGCACATTAGCTTTTGTGGGAGAAGATAAATCAGTACATCACCCTGTGCAGACTAATGTTGTTTCAAATATAAGCTGGCACACGAAGTTCACGCGAGTCGTTTTTCAGACATTTCTTGTCACATGCACAGACCTTCATTATAAACAAACCGACCTTGTTTTTGTGCGCCTTTCATTGGATCGCTGTTTCCAAGCCGTATTATAAGCTAGGAAAACGCTCTCTGCAAGGCGTTGATAAGCGAGCCTTCGTCTTGCATGCGATTTGATGCGTGAAAGTTTCTGCTCTACAGACCTTGGAAAAAGCCGAAAAGAAAGGAGTCATGAGAAGCAGTGATAAAATATCTGTTATTTCTTTACAATTTCCAAACATTCATAATAATATGTCAATAGCTTTTGAATATAACGACAAATTTTGTCTGAAAATGTTCAAAAGCACCTAAAATGCTGGTCTCGATAATCATGCAAAATTTTAAATTGATCGGTCAAACGGTTCCAGATTTAATTTTCAAATTTTCAGATCGATCGATTGAATAATTTGGTCTGGGCCTACAAAACACACAAAAAGCAGAGAAAGTGCCATCAGTACCGTGGTGACATAGTTTGGAAGTTACCTCCAGTACAGATCCTGGCTGCTCTACAGAAGCTGTTTGTCGAAGAAATGTTGACCCTAGCTGTGAGAATTACCATCTCAATCTCAGCTCTCCAGAGTAGTTTTCTCCGCCCAGCATCTTCCCGACATTGTGAACTGATGGGCTCAGTAATAGGCCATCAATTCAACTCGCGAGGATGAAAGTTTTTACTTGGAGGTGCTTTTTTACCGGCAGATGAAATATGTGTTTATCCTAGCTAGGTGTATTCTCTCTGCTTATAGACATGCGCAGAGAACACTTTTCACTGCATATCACGTGACCAAAAGATTCATTTGCAAAATAATCGATGCAGTTTTATGCATTTAAAATTTACTTTTGACACATTGAAGTTAATCTGAGCCGTATTAACTAAATATTGGACTAAATTGGGGGAACAGCCAATCGAATACCTCAAAATGATAGAAACAGTTGAATTTAATCCAAAAGTTAGTTAATCTTGCAAATTTAACTTTGGTAATACCGGGCCTAACTAAATTATTTAAGGCGCTGATAGCCTCGCTGTTGAGCGCCATAAACCATAATATCTATATATCTAAATTATTTAAACATTATTTGGTGAACAACAAAAAATATTTAAGTATTGCTTAAAACCAATATAATAATATTATTGATTATTGTAGGCGGAAATGATCATTGTATGAAAGCGTGAAATCGGTAATTCAAGGAATTTTAATTTGTGTTATTGCAATAACTGTTTAATTTCGTTAACTCGTAAAGTCCATATTCCATTATGTACAATTCAATTGGACAATTTCAATCATAAGACAATTGGATTTCAGAGTTTCACTCAAAACAATATTTTCATTGGTGACTGGTGAGAACTTATTCACTTAAAATAAACTTATATCCTTCCCACTAATCACACACAAATCCACTTATAAATAACCACACCCTTATATACTTTTATATGTGTTGTTTTAATCATTCTTCAATGCATATCCATTGTATATGTGTATCGAGATATTGTGACAGCAATCTGTGTAGCACAAACTGACAGAAATAATCTCGATCATCTCCAGGAAACTTCCCAGGATTATGATCGCTCTCATCTGGCAACGCTCTCACGGAAATTATTGTTTACGTCGGCGCTTTCTCACAAGTGTCGGTCATCATCGGTCTTGTGAAGGAAAGTGATTGGTGGGAGTCGATGAGAGAAAGATCCATGCAGGCGGCAGACATTGTTGTTGTTTGTTGTTAAGCGAATAAGTTGTTTCTGACCTTAGTGTATATTTATAAATAATGAATGGCCTATACATTACGCTACAGGTGTATACACCTTTTGTCTTACAAAAATCATGCCTTTTTGACAAAATAAATATTAAAAAAACAGTGGTGTCTTAACTTAAATCCTAGGGGGGGGTTATTCCTAGGACAGGCGATCCTAGACTCAATTGACAAGGAACTTACGTCAATGGCAGTAGATGATGCAGAAAGCCAGGAAAACTTACCGTAGGAGGGGGAAATATAGAATATTGCATTAAAAATATATGTACTGTAAATAATAATAATATTAATAAAATTAGATTCCTCCAAATGAATTGCCGTAGCCTGAGAACCCAAGAGAAGGTCAGGCAGTTTTCAGATATGATAGACATATATGATCCGGACATTTTCATAGCGACCGAAACATGGATAAATAAAGAATTCGAGGATAATGAAGTATTCCCCACAGAGTACAATGTTTTTAGGAAAGATAGAAACACTAATACATGGGGTGGTGGGGTTGCCATCGGTGTTAAGAAACATTATGAAGCTCTAGAAGTCTGGAGAGGGCAAGGAGAGGAAGTGTTAGCAATAAGAGTCGGATTGGGAAAAAAGAAGATTCCAGTGATTGTAATCGGAGCCTATAGAACCCCGAATAATGATTATTCGGCCGTACAAAGCATCACGGATTTTGTTACAAGAGACAACATGAAATTTAGAAACATGATTATTGGAGGGGACCTTAACTTACCAGACGTAGAGTGGGAGATAGTTGCAGACAAGGGAGGAATTGCTCAGGAAATGGTCTCAACTTTGATGAGGGAAGGGGGGTTGGAGCAGGTTGTCAGGGAAGGGACAAGGGGAGCAAAAGTGCTGGATGTATTCCTTATAAGGTCACTTGAGATAAGAGAGGTAGAAGTAGTGGGAGGAATCAGTGACCACAGAGGGGTAGTGATGGAAGTAAATATAAATAGGACGAAAGAAGACTGCAGGGGAAAAGTGTCGTGGCAGTACGCGAAAGCAGACAAAGAGGGGATGGGTAAATTTCTTAGAGATAAATTCGAGGGTTGGGCTTCAAAAGGAGAAAGCGTAGAAGAGATATGGACAAACTTCAAGGAAATTGTTGAAGAAAGTAAGGCTTTCATTCCATTTAAAAAGTTACCCAAGAGCCCCGACCCAGAATATTTCACTAAAGACTTGAAAAAACTAAAGATCAGATGTAGGAAGCTATACAAGAATAGGAATAAGAATATGAATTCAAAAGAATTATTTAAAAAGGTAGCTAAAGAACTGAAAGATGAGAAAAAGATCGCTCAAGATAAATTCATTGAAAAGTTATTAGATATTGATGAAAAACATGAAAATATACAGCAGGCTAGCAACAAATTCTACAGTTATTTAAGAAAGAGGAGTGGGAAAGGAAAAGAAATACCCGAACTTGTATCACAAATAACGAGAGAATCAAGTGTAACTAGCAAAGAAAAGGCGGAAACTTTGAATGAATATTATGCGAGTGTTTTTACAACAGAGGAAAACATTACAGATGGGGCAATAAGAGAGGAGTTTTTAGAAAGAGTCCCATTTACAATGACCGACAAAGACATTTTCAAGGCCATCAGAGGAACTAAAGCTCATAAAGCTGCAGGAGAGGACGGAATTACAATAGATTACCTTAAATTACAACCGCAATCAATAGTTCCGTATCTCCGAGTCATGTTCAACATATCAATTAACAATGGCAAGCTTCCTCTTGACTGGAAGAGAGCTCTGGTAATACCTATTCATAAAGCCGGAAGCAAAGCAGAAGTTAAAAATTATAGACCAGTCAGCCTCACCGCAGTTATTTGCAAAATTTTTGAGAAGCTGCTAAGTAAATATATCAGGACATTTTGTGAAGGAGCAGGTATATTTAGTGATAGCCAACACGGATTTAGAGAGGGGTATTCCTGTGAATCCCAACTAACCTCATTAGTACAGGATCTCTCAGACAATATGGAAAGAAATATTATAACAGACGCAATTTTTATAGATCTTAGTAAAGCATTTGATTCAATCGGACACAGAGGAATTATAAGGGAATTACAGAGATTACCGCTGGATTTGAGGGTTCTGGTATGGGTAGAGGAATTTTTGAGGGACAGAAAACAGAAAGTTAAAGTGGAGGAGGCCCTCTCCGAGGAAATCTCAGTAACGTCGGGGGTCCCACAGGGGAGTGTTCTGGGCCCATTGTTATTTATTTTGTACATTAATAGAATACCGGATGGTATATCTAGTAAAATAAGGCTTTTTGCAGATGATTGTGTGATATATAGATCTATTGTGGACGAAGAAAGCAGGATACAGCTCCAACGAGACATTAATAAACTGTACGATAAGCTCACAGTACTTGGATTCAATGTAAATAAAGATAAAAGTCAATTATTATCAATAAGGAGAGGAAGTACATCAGAAGAAAATTATCATTATAAAATAGGTGCTTCAGTTATAAATATAGAGAGTAATGTTAAATATTTAGGGCTAATAATAGATTCAAAATTAAGCTGGAACGAGCAAATAAACAAGGTAGTTAACAATGGATTTAGAAGGTTACACTTTGTTATGAGAATATTAAAAAAGAGTAGTAAGAGAGCCAAGACTAAGGCATATACCACATTAGTGCGGCCCTTATTAGAATATGCGGCAGATATATGGGATCCGTCGAAGGTAGGAGACGTACTAAAGGTAGAACAGATACAGAGAAGGGCAGCAAAGTATGTAACTGGGGAGAGAATTGTAAGAAAGAAAGTGCTAAAAAAGAATGTGAAAGATCTAAAGGTTGTAGAGCTGAGAGCAGCACTGGAAAGGTTGAACGTTAAACCAGTGGGAAACAAAGAGAGTATGAAAAATTGTTTACTAAATGTTTTAGAGGGAAGAGGATTAGTGGACGGAGAGATTGAGGTAACACAGTATAACTATACGAGTGTAACAAACTTGGTAAAGAGCCTAAATTGGGAACCACTCAAAGAAAGAAGAAGAATATCTAGACTAACAAAAATTTACCGAGCAGTCACTGGGTTAAAGCCATGGAAGGAGCTAGAAGATAGGATACGACCCGATGTATATAGAGGGAGGAATGACCATAGGTGGAAAATATTTCGAGAGGGTTTTAAATCTAAATATGGAAGCAATTCAACAATTGGACGAGGAGTTGTGGAGTGGAATAGGTTGACGGGAGTACTTTCTGATGAAATGCCAACTAGCGTAAGAGAATTTAGGCATGCTATTAGTATGTAAGTCCTGTAGATTGTAATTGTAACATTACTTTAATCTTAGACCTTAAAGAAACAATAATTCGTAACTTCTTAGAAATAGCTTACTCAGACACCGTGTACACTGTATGCAAATCTGTTTTAATAAAGATAATAATAATAATAAGGTTGTCATTTGATACAGAAAATTGCATCTTCTATTCATAGGTTGCATGTAATGTCATCTTCTTGTTGCCGTCGCCGAATAGCTGTGATTTTCTGCTTTTTTGACGATATTTTATTGTTAATAATGAGTACTTGGGAAATTGTATAGGCTCCGGAGATTACTTTAGTATGAAGAAAAATCACTCACATTACAAAAATACATCGGTTTGCCTCAATAAAGTTACAAATCTGACCCGTCAACGTGCCAACGTAATGGGTGGACAATTCAATAATTTAGCATTGCTGATATAAAACAAAAGAAGTTCGTTCAAGCTATGCATTGATTTTCGAAGAAAACTTTCAACAGTATTTGAAGCATGAAATAACGAACTTTGCGAAAAATCACAATAAATTTCTTTAAAGATAGAGAAATAGGGTTGAGATTTACCTTGAGGAAGATTTTCCTGGGCACCAAACCCCCTTATTTTTCTTCGCGTGTCATTTGCTAAGCTTATACCCATGATGGTTTCAAAACTACACCACCACCAGTATAAACTGTGAATAACTTGCTAATAGTTTGCAAAATCTGATAAAATGTTGGTCGCAATAACCGTGCAAAATTTAAATCTACTCAGACATTTTTAACCAATCGGAGGATTTGCTCGAAAACATAGACTTCCTAAAGTACCAACAAAGTAGAACGATTTTCTTTTTCTACATCTTTACAGCTTTGACTTATTATGTTATGATCGAGATAATTGCAAAAGATAAGAATGGTGTCAACGATGAGCATAATTCAACCAGAAAATAACTTTAAGTTGTTAGTCATAAAACAATCCGGAACAAAATGAAGAAAAATTCAGCATCGACACTTTCATAATCTTCTGCAAAACTAGAATATGACGATCACCTCCAACATAACACTGTAAGTGAAACACTAAAGCTCTGAAAAAGAAAGAGTAAATCACATCTTGTACTCCAAGAAAGTCGATGTAGTTCTGGAAGCTTTTAACGCTCGAAAGCTCGGACATGTGCTTGTTGTGTTCATTGGTAAAGTGCAGTTACATATTATGACCTAGAAAAGCGCAGCACGAAGCGAAAAGAGAACAATTTAAGAGTTTTGATGAGTCGATCAACATTGTTAAGCGAGCGTCACCTACTCTTATGGCACTTTAGTGTGTGTGGGTGTGATTTTGCCAGCAGTCCCAGAACAAACAAATACTGAAATACTGAAATACTGAAGTACTGAAACAAATAGAATGCTTTATTTAACAACCGTCAGGCCATATTTGGATTATGCATCCACAATTTGGAATCCCCACCAAGTTACCTATATTGCACATTTAGAAAAAGTTCAGAAGCATTTTGTAAAACTTTATTGCCGTAAAACCCATATTCAGTATCATAGAAAAGATTACATTTCCTTGTGTGAGGCGCTAAGATTGCCTAGATTGCACCAGCGAAGGGAGCTGTCAGACATCTTATTTTTACACAAATTAGTAAATAACCATGTTGATTGCCCTCAGCTTTTATCAAAGATTAATGTATTTGTCCCTGCTCGTCAAACTCGTCACACAACTTTGTTTCGGAACCACAAAAGTAGAATCAACGTTTTTAAATATGCTTTTATTAATAGAATAATGACGACTTTTGATACATTTAACTTGCAAACTGGTAATTTTTTAGACATTTTTCATCATTCGGCTGAAATTATTAGAACCATTTACAACAAAACAGATCATGTTCAGGCCCAGATAGTAGATTAAGTTTATTTGAATAGTTGTACCTACTTTTACGCTTTAATGTCTTGTCTTGCTTATTAATATTTATTGTGTCTTGTAACTTCTTTAATCATAGTTTAAATATATATATTTTTTTTGTTATTTTAAATCCCACTTGTGGAATATTTTGTATTCTGTTGGTGATTTCAAATAAAAAATGAAAAAAATGAAATGAAACCGTTCTACCGATCGACCTAAAATTTTGCAAACAGTGATGATTCCAGGCATGGGGATAAAGCCAACCCTTGGACCTATCAGTGCCCCCCTGGAGAGTTGTAAAATTAAGTAAAATTATAAAATATTCCGTGAAAAAGTGTTTTAATGCGTACATATTTGTCCCTTCTATTGAAATTTTAGAGAAAAAAACGAAATAACGGTGTTTTGCATTGATCATGTTTCAGTTTTCAACAAATGAAATAATATTGCTGAGAAGAACTTCAGAAACCAATGCAGAAATCAATATTTTCCCAGGCTATGCGCGCCGGAATGGCATAACATTGTTTTCATGTGTAATTTATGAGTGTGGAAATGTTTGTATATATTAGTATATTTTCATAGTCATGCTTGCATAAGTTGTTGTTTGGTTTGCGCCCTCTTGTGAAAATGTCTGTAATCATCACTGTTTACAAATACTAATGTGATATAGGTAAGCGGTCTCTTGTAAAGTTTTTGAACAGGATCCTGTGTTGTTTCCCATTCAATGTTTGCATGTACACTTGGCCAAACAAAACTTGAAAAAAAACAAAAGAGAAAATTTAAGGAGAGTGCAGTTATGGAATGTTTGAAGAAAGAAAAAATTGGTATTATAAGCCAGGGAAGTTAAGAATTTGATAATATTTGGGTTGAAACTATCAAAGAACAAGTTATTTATAAATTTAATCACAATTCAAATTAGAAATTTGAGAATCTAATAATGAGTAAATTAGGAAATTTTGTAAATTAAGTTCATGACCTTGTTTTACATATTTTAAGGAAGCCTATAAATTTTGTTTAGATCTTGCTTTTCAGTTTAGTTTTTTATAGTATTATTGACTGATGAAGGCATTTGTAAAAAAAGCCGAAATATTTCAATAAATAATTCTAAAAACTCTTGAGAGAAAAAGTCTTTAACATTGTAATTGTTTATAAAACTTGAACGTTCAATAAATCTGATAGACTGATAAATGTAAGATCGCACCATCAGAAGTAAGTCTAAGCGATCTCATTGTCTCACTCTAGTAGGTGACCTCACATTTCAATGATAATAACAAGCTTTGATTGGTTATGGGACATGACCAGCAGTCATTCAAATTTAGTCAACGTTCAAGTTTTGTTTGGCCGAGATTTAAGATGTTTTGTCAATTTTCAGACTAATTGATCTATCAAACTTCAACAGGACATTTTATGAGTGTTTGGAAATATTCTGTCTATTTTCTTGAAGGAATTGTCAGATATTTCTTCGCTGCTCTTTGACGCATTTGTTTCGGCTCTTTCCAATGTCTGTTGATCAAAAACTTGCAAACGCATATCAATTCGCTTGCAATACGAAGGCTCGCTCATCAACGCGTTACACATAGCGTTTTCCTGGTAGTAGGCCATGACAGCCTCCTTCCCACCTTCCACGAGAGGATTCTTCATCATCTACCAATCATAATCATCAGTCGCCATTAGCCTATTTCCAGAAATAGAACTACGTTTTCTGCTGCGTGATGTCTCAAGAATCGCTTTATTACTCAGTAAAATAGTTTTGTTTCTTTTATTTACTTTGGAAATGAAATAACAAATTTAATTGAAATTTATGCCAGAACTCAAACAATAAAGTTATATCACGGCCATAATTCCTGTCACAGTGTAGTTATAAGTTTAGTCTATAAAATATATTTTATCTCTTAATTCATCGATTTTTCGACCGGCCACATTACCCTATCAAATTCCATGAGACAATTCAACGATTTCAACCGAACATTATCACCATTTGAGTTGTGTAACACGGCCTTGCGGGATTTACATGAACTCTATCCACCTTGACTTTGGAATACGCATTTCCCTCGAGGGGCGGAATTTTCACGTCAATTTCCGCGGATATTTTCCGAGGAAATGCGAGCTCCTGGAAAACCCGCTGACGCCGGGTGAAATTATCTGTAAGTCTTTCTGAATACACAAATCAGAAGAGAACCAGATTTCGTTTAGTTACACAGATTCTGATATTATTTGGAAACCGAGGGAAAGGATTTCACGAAGAAAAAAACTCATAAGGACGTCATTGAATGTTATTGGCTTTGATCTGAACTAACTGAACATTGTGACGTAAACAGGGGCTTAAAGGAACATTTCATAATCCGTCGTAATATTTTCTGAACGTAAGTAATTGAGTGGAAAAGGCCAATGAAGTTGTACAGTGGGAATTGATTTCAATGTTCAATAGATGGAGATGAAAAATAGTATGTCTTCATACAATTTTATTTGTAAATGGGACACCAGTCATTTTTTGAAAGATACCTACTTAAATAAAACTGTATTTGAAGACTAAAGGTAGAGTTGATTATATAATTCTAAAACCAAATTACAAACAAAAAAAATCCGTACCTTATTTAAGCAATGTAGGACTTGCGGCCTTGTTCTTCTAATGTAGAATCACATTTAGAACGAGAACACCAACCTTGTAGTGACTTTGATCAAAATCCCTGTAATATATATTGAATTTACCTCTAGTACATTTGAAGGGTACAGGAAAAGAACGTTTTAAGACAATTTAAAAAAAAATTGTTTTTAAGGTGAAATCTTTCAATGATTTTTTTGAGCTTTCAGAATACACCATCGGTTTTAAAAAATATTGCCACAAAGTCTTGAAAAACGCAATTGAAATATCGATTTGTATGGAAGATAGATACAAGTTTCAACATATAACATCGTTTATCTCAGTTCCATCCGAATGTGACTCATAGCGTTCTTCCCCTGTATTCTTCATTTGCTCTCGTTTCTTTCGCATCACGTTGATCATGAAAAATTAGCATGTTAAAGTACATATTAAAGTCACTAAATCTGTTTCTTCAGGGTTCAAATGCCCCTACATTACAACATTCTCTGTAGCTCAGGTGTGTGAGCTCTCGCCCGGCAGCTCGAGACCCGGTTCGTCTGAACCCCCATCATCATCATCAATCAATCATAATCCGAATTGTTACAAACATTTATTTTCACTGAAACATTCTCCGAGTTCAAACAACACATGTATTTTCTTTGTTTAAAGTTGAAAAGCTGTAGAAATGATATCCGGCGACAGCAGCGCTAGAACTAAAGAGGTTTTGACAGCGATACGGGACGCTAGAATGTTGAGAGAAAGAAGTCACACAACTGGTGACAGTTCTGGGCCATAACAGACGGTCTAGCACTTGCATGCACTCGACGACATCTGCGCGCTTCAATTCATCGCTTTTAATACCTTTTTTTTAGAATATTCCTGGATAAACATTAAGGTGCTGCAAGCGCGAGCGATTTTGACGCTTGTTGCAGGCACTTTTTTTGGATACGATTGGAGACAAAATGGGTAGATGAAATGATTTGACATTTTAATTATGATTAGATAAAAGACAAACTTATGGTTGTCATTTGGTACAATTTTTATTTTTTGCTTTGTTAATTTATTAATTTAATATTAATAATGCATAAAACTATCTACTTGAATATTGTTAGTTGACTAAACTCTCCGCTGACAGACGGCATTTACATGTAAAACACTTTGGCAACATACCTGTCAAAATAAACTTTATATCACCAAACACGATTTATAAGAGTTTAAAAAATGAAAGATTGTACTGTTTCAAGTGATATATTAAACACGTGTGGGCTATTACTTTTTTATCAGGGTGCGAACTGATGGGGGGATGGGGGGGATTTCCCCCCCGTCTGGTTTTCTCATCCCTGGCTCTGTTTTTCAATAAATCATCCCAGGGGGGGATAGATCCCCCCCTCTGTAAAATGATGACTTTTAATCTACGAAACAATAGATCACCTACTTTTTCTGAAATAAATCTACAATTATAAAAATAAATTGTTACACAAAACAACTGTACAATTGCCTTTACTAGCAAATAAGCTGTAGGTATTTGATAGATTTATTTATTCCAAGATTTATTTTTAATGTCGTGATGTTTTTCATCACGACAAATGGCAAAAAATAGTGTACAAATCGCTTAGAAATGCACCAAATCCAATCTTCGGAATTTTAATTATTCCCATCCCCCCCTCTGAAAATTGAACAATTCGCACCCTGCTTTTGATATTTCTGAATTGCATTTGTCAGAATCACACATTGTTATTTTTCAAGAACCCTACATGAACCCTACATGGTAAAAGTGTTGTTTTTCATAAGGCAACGCGCACCTCCAATGGTCAATTGCTCCATAATCCCGGCTTCCAAATGATTGAATTATAACTGGATGAAAGTTACTTCCGCTGTCGGGTATCGATTGAAGAGCAAGACAAACACCACGCTTTGTCACTGCATGTTCGGGAGATAACGCTAATAATCCACAAGAGTGGCGGGCAATATAACTGCAGCTAAAGATCAAAGCAAACAGAGATACATCTACAGGATTCTAATGACAGATCTACACAAAAATCAAACGCTGTTTTACTATTTACCTGCTCATTGAATTGTCGTTGGCTTATCGCGATTTCGTAAATCATTTTTGATTCGTACGGTATTATTAGAAATATATGAGTTTCTATCAATTGCGTTAAAAGTACTGTCGGCTTTTAATGATATATTATAATTATTCTATATTGTGAGAGCTATACTACTCTAATTAAGGTTGGAAATGGTACATTATGTATATACTCTGATAATAATAAAAAAATATATATAAATTGAGGTATAAAGATACATTAAACTATGCAAAAAAACTATAAATTTATAAATTTTATTAACATTTTTTATTAAAATTAATTTAAAAAAATTAGAAAGACGAACATCTAAATTGCATATTTCAAGATTTAAACAGTTTTGAATTGAAAATAATGTCTACTAAATTGCTCTTTGAAAGGCGTGAACCACTTAAAAAGTGGACAACATTATAAAAATGTATAACGTTGTCCTCTTAAATACAAAAAATTCAAAAATAATGCAGCTGAAAGAAGCTTTTAAATTATGGAATTAGTAGAAATAAATTTTTGGAGCTCTTCTAAAAAATATTAATGTCTGCAGTTTATCAACATGAAAAAAAATCTATGTCATTGTTAAAACGCATAAACATCAACGCGAAATGGATCCACTTTATGTGTATTCTATTCCAATCCTGTATGTTTGAACGCGACACGACCGAATTATTTTTTTTTGTCTGGGGCTTAACGTCGCACTGTTCTGCAGCGATGCTAATGGCGACGGATGAATGATTATGATGATGATTGGGAGATATGATGGTGAAGAGAAGGAAAGGATGGAAGGCGGGAAGAAGGCGGTCGTGGCATATTAGTAGGTTACCTTCCCAGCATTTGCCTGTCGACTGAGGGAAAACCACACGAAAAAAACCCCAGTCAGGAAGGACGGCCGCGGGAATCGAACCCGGGCCTCCGGAATACAAGTTCAGAGCGTTAACCACTCACCCAACCAGTTCCCCCAACCTACACATGACGTCAGAGTTGACCAAGGGCGTATTTAGGGGGGGGGGGGGCCGAGGGGGCCATGGCCCCCTCCGAAATCAGGGTTTCATCTAAGAAAATAAGCACATTTAAAATAATATGTGAAAAAAAAACTTATAAATAGACAGATCATGTCAAAAACGTTCCAAAATGGTTAAAATTGAGTTAAAATTCCAAAAATTTTCGAATTTTTGATATTTTGTAATTTATAATTTTCCAAAAAAGCTATACACTGCGATTCAAAATTACATCTAAATGAATAACCTTGATCCAAAATTTTCTCGGGGGCTGTGCCCCCGAACCCCCTGCTATTCACTTTCATTTTTCAAAATATTAGTAATGTCCGGCCCCCCCGAAATTTAATTCTGGATACGACCTTGGAGTTGACCAAAATCTTACTGGGGCACAGATGCTTTCAACCAATAAACTACTCATTACCTTTCTTGAATTTTAATTTCCTTATTTTATTTGATACCATTATTGTGATTACTTTCAATAACTTTCTTTCACAACTGTATTTAAAATGCTGTTATTGGATCCAGTCGACTGCCCCTGTGGGTAACTTGCACGGGCCTGTTAGCTCGAGCGCCCGCCCTATACCAGCAGTGTTTATCAAGTGTTTTAATTAAGACCGAGCTGTCTTTTGAGTCAAAGAAATCACCAGTAAATCCTCAGGAGATGAAAGAGAGCTCTGTTTTCTAATCGCCGTGCAAAGAATGTAGAGAGCCTCATTAAAAGCTTGAGGGCGGATGACTTTGGGAAATCCACTATTTCTGGGTAATTCGATGTGTGTTAGATTCTGGTTCAATGGCGGGTGATCGTGCATAGAAGTCGGTACAAGAAGCAGAACGCAGCATTACTCTGCATCTAGTGTAGGTATACAAATGTAATTTTAATGTTTAGATTTTTTGATTTTTTGAGATTTTACTACTTTTTATGTATTTCTTATTATTTCTGAAATTCGTTCATTTTTTATATTGTAATACTTTTTTTTGGATATTGTTTCGTTATGTTTATACGATTTTTTCATCGATTTTTCATGACCTCTGATTTGTTATATTTTTTACTTTTATAAATATAATTTTTTTTATCACTACTTTTTTATGTGTGTAATTTTTATGTGACTATATTATTTCTTGATATTTTATTATTTAATTTTTACGTTTTTCTTTTCATTTATTTGTTTCAAGTGATTTTCTTAACTTGTTCATCGCAGGGCCTTAGAAGAAAGATGCGAGAAGAAAATCGAGGAACATTGCGTTGGCAAGACGAGTAAACACACTTTTGTTCTAACCCAATTTGAAATAAGACGTTACACCAGCCTAGATTGCCCTTGTGACGTTCTCAACGCGTTTCCTTATTGTCACGTCGCCTTACTTCCGGAATAAAGGTCCATTTCTTTCCTGGTTCGTGCGAGTCGCTCGCATGATAATGCCACTTGGGATTGGAACTCGTTGAAAAAGCAGTTTCGTTGGAATGCGACGTAAAAAATGACGTCTTAATGAACACCACTTAAACCGCTTTTCTTGGCCATTTATTTGATTTCCACAATGGAATGATGTGAAATGTTATTCGGAAATCGTTTTATTATTTAAATAGCGAAGAATGCGAGTTACTTTGGTTGAGTTATGTCGATGTTAAACTGAGTTCCATCAGGAGTTTAGGAAGTGACGGTAGAATCTCCAAGGAAGTGACGGTAGAATCTCCAGGCGGCCCACAGAGCAATGCATTGCCTATCAGGAGCTCAGGAAGTGACTGTAGAATCTCCAGGCGGCCCACAGAGCAATGCATTGCCTATCAGGAGCTCAGGAAGTGACTGTAGAATCTCCAGGCGGCCCACAGAGCAATGCATTGCCTATCAGGAGCTCAGGAAGTGACTGTAGAATCTCCAGGCGGCCCTCAGAGCAATGCATTGCCTATCAGGAGCTCAGGAAGTGTGCGTCCAATCTCCTGGCGTCCCACGGCCCCACAGAGCAATGCATTGCCTATCAGGAGCTCAGGAAGTGACTGTAGAATCTCCAGGCGGCCCACAGAGCAATGCATTGCCTATCAGGAGCTCAGGAAGTGACTGTAGAATCTCCAGGCGGCCCTCAGATGCATTGCCTATCAGGAGCTCAGGAAGTGACTGTAGAATCTCCAGGCGGCCCTCAGAGCAATGCATTGCCTATCAGGAGCTCAGGAAGTGTGCGTCCAATCTCCTGGCGTCCCACGGCCCCACAGAGCAATGCATTGCCTATCAGGAGCTCAGGAAGTGACTGTAGAATCTCCAGGCGGCCCACAGAGCAATGCATTGCCTATCAGGAGCTCAGGAAGTGACTGTAGAATCTCCAGGCGGCCCTCAGATGCATTGCCTATCAGGAGCTCAGGAAGTGTGCGTCCAATCTCCTGGCGGCCCACGGCCCCACAGAGCAATGCATTGCCTATCAGGAGCTCAGAGCAATGCATGGGTTGTCAATGTCGCCTCCCGTGTTTGCTACAGTTAGTTCAAAAGCAACATCATTACTTCATACATAACTAATATCTGATCATCAAAAATTACAGTTTTCCGTTGTAGTAAAATTACTTTCATCCATATAATAGTTTCTGAGGATAATCGATAAGACGTAAGAAAACTACGAAAGGAAAACTTCGTAAGAAACTGGTCTTTTTACGTAAGAAGATAGAATATTGAGAGTATACAATTTATTTTTAAAATGTAATGCATATTTACATACGATTTGTTTTATTTTTTATTCGAAGGATCAAATTACTTAAAAATGGAACGTATTCAAACTAACTGAGAAAAACTGAAATCGAAACGTTTCAACTGGAGTCAAGTGTCTCTTATTGCTAAATAACTAGGAAAACGCTCAGTGTAACGCGTTGATGAGCGAGCACAGAACATGCAACATCCCCAGTCACGATAAACGACACGGCACACGATGATTTTCTCTGCAACTTTCCAATATCCACATAAATACTCTGGACGAATAACAGATCCATTGTGTCGTGAAGTCTTACCTACATACTTTCCCCAGAATCTCTTGTGACATCCCATACTAAACTCGTAAAATTACAATTAATACTTGACTGATTGGGCTTACAACGTAAAATTTAAGATTAAGTTGGTCTTGATCACCATGCAAAATTTGAACTTAATCGGAACATTTTGATTGTCGACCAATCAGAAGATATTATTTAAACTTATAATCAATTGGAGGATTTGGCCTTCGTACTGCCAAAGATAATTATTAGTACTGCATCCGATTTGATATGCGCTAGTTTTACTGTAAATTGTGGACCGCTTGGCTGCTCTACAGGCCTTGGAACGAAGCTTAAAGAAGGCAGGGGTTGAAAATGAAGTATACATCTGTCAAATATTTCAAGATTATCGAATAAAATGTCCCTAAAATGACAAAAACTTTTGAAAATAACGATAGATAAGACTGAAAATTGGCAAAAATACCTAAAATGATTGCACCAATGACCATGCAAAGTTTTATGTTGATCGGTCAATCTGTTCTAGTTTAAATTTAAAAAATCACATGAAAAATGGTTTTAAATTTTAACCAATGGGAGGATTTGGATGAATTTTTTTATGATTGGGTAAAATGTTGGTTGCAATGTTTTTGCTAAATTTCAAATTGATCGTAGCAACCAATCGAAAGACAATTTTTTTTAACTTGAACCAATCACAGGAGCCCATTCAAAAACGATCCCAGGGACCGCATAGATTATGTTAGCATATGTGCAAAGTTTCAGATCGATTGCTTAAGCGGTTTGACCTGGGCAGTGCAGGCAAAAAAAACACACAGAGAAAGTGCCATAAGAGTACCGTGGTGACGCTCGCTACGCTCGCTCAATTAATATCATACAAACAAGATTAAGGGATTCAATTCATTGTGAAAGGTTTATAAACGTACCTGACAGGTATACAAGCAACTGTAATTCATCTAGCAACATGGGTGTCGAAATTGAAATTACTGCCATCTTATCCGTTTACACGTACGAATTACTTAAATGATTCATAATTATAACAATGAATGGTAGATATATAACTTTTTGGTTTGAGGCTGGACTGACATGAAGACAATTTTTTCTTCGATAGAATTTATATTTGACATTCTTCCGTCTTGCAAATATTATGCCAACTTTATGATTCAACTTGGTATCTCGGTTTAAAAGCCACATTCCTGGTTATATCTGAAATGTAATATCTTACATTGTCTTGTCTTTCTAACGGATTTGCATGTCTACAGAGTTCCTTTTTTACCTTCCATCTTGTTCTCTACACAAGCGTAGGCTGAAAATACAAAACAGATGGTAGGATTTATCAACTCTTGTTTAACTTTTATCTTCAGGGACATAATTATTTATTCTTCGGTTTAAGATAAATATTTGTAAATTGCTTTCATGAAATAATTTCGTGGTAATAAATTAATATGCAATCTAACAAATAATAATGTAAATCGCTACCAAAAAGGAAGTTAAAGATTTAGACAGACAAACGTGAGGTAATTTTATAAGTACGTTTTCATAATGATTTCCATTTAGAATCAAAAGAACTCGATCATTCATGTCGATGGTTTAATGTGGACTTTCCACAACTAAAAGTTGCTCAAAAGTTGCCCCAAAGAACTGATCCTATTTCAATTATGGAATTGGCAAAATAAAATATAAACCTTTCAGTTTTCAAATAGAACGAAACTGCCAGATTCACTTATGAAGTGAAACTATGAGTTGATCATGAATTAAAATCCAATCAATATTTAAAAACAACTGGCTGAATCCATTATGCACTATTGAATACAAGATCATTATTATCCAAACTTGGCTGATATGGTACAGGGGAGGGAGAGGATAGTGGGAAGGGAGGAGGGGGGGAACACTAACCGAATGTAATAATTAATACATTAAACATGGTCCAGTAACTACGTTTCTCAACCTCCTTCTGGTTTATGTCTACGAGGTAGTCAAGGTAATGTATCACAGGCATTTAAAATAGAGGCAGTGAAATCTGATTCAATCTCCCTAGTGTATCTTAGCACGTTCGCAAACTTTTCTAGTGGGTAGTTGCATCGTGCTATGGTAACTGACTATAACTTGTTTATTTTGCTGGGGACAGACAATTTTTCAATGGTTTAATCATATTTTAAACTCAGTTTTAAATTTGGATAATAAAAAGATACAGAAATAGTATCAAATAAAACAATGATACATGAGAAAATGAATACTCATTACTTATTAAGAGGGCTAAATAGTGAGCGTGGCCTTGAAGAGTTTTTTAATCGATTTTTATCAATATCTTTTACCAATATAATTGTTAACAAAATAGGGTTTTGTAGTATTCAGAACAGTTTAATGAAAATAATTTCATAGTTTGGAATAAGATTAGTCTTATTTTGTCCAACAGATGTTTAGTACCATAATTTTACTAATTTTCGGGCACTAAACATCTGTAGGACAAAGTTAATCTAATAAACCATAACAAGCTATGGAATTAATTTCATTGAACTGTTCTGAATACTCGTACAAAACCTTATTTTGTTAACAATTACATTGGTAAAAAATATTGATAAACATCGATTAAAAAACTCTTCAAGGTCAAACTCACTACCCAGCCGTCTTAACTGAAAGCATCTGTCCCCCAGTTAGATTTTGGTCAGCTCTGACGGCAGATGAGATTGCCATCTAAGTGATGGAGGCTTTTGATTGGTCGGTAAGCACCTGGGCACCAACACAAACAAACAACAGAGAAAGAGTTGAAATAGTAGAATGGTAACGCTCGCTACGCTCTCTTAAAGACGTCACTAACTACAAGTTAACCGCGCCGTTAAGCCTGTCTGTTAGTTAATGAACATTGATGCAGATCATTAGCCCCACTAAATGTCCCAGCGCATGCGCGGAACAGCGACCTCGGCTGCTGTTAGTGCGTCATTAAAGTATCACAGACGAGATGAAACGACTAATCGATTATTGATTACAGATTATCGACAATGTGGCGTGATTAATTGTGGTGACGTCACGTTAATATCCATTATTATGCTACAACTTTCCGACGAATTGTAACGGATAATCCATGTATAAGCAATTTGTAAAAAACACACAAAATTCAGATTTACTATTGAGACTTACAATACTGGAAACAATTCTAGCCTGAATAATGATGAACTTGATTTTATGGAAAACTTCCAGTGGAGTCAGGATGATAGGAATGTGCGTAGTGAAACATATCCTATTCAGGTAGCTCAGTTGGTAGAGCTCTCGCCCGGCAAGTAGGAGGTCCCTGGTTTTAGGCCCGATTTAGCTGGAATTAGTTTACATCGCACATCCCTTCCTTTCACTAGTGTGAGAAGTTTGAGCTACATTAGGTTGTTACACAGTAGTTAATAATCAAATATTCAAGATTATAATTACCTCGTGCAGGTGCAAAAAGTTCAATTGTTCATATTTGTAATAAATTAAGAGTGATAATGTGAAGATAAAGCTTTATTTTATTTACAATACAAATGTGCGAAAAACGTCTTTTTAAATTGAAGCTAACTTGAATTTCAACAGTACCGTTTTTTTTTTACACCCAGTGATTTTTCTTGACGATAACCACGGATGATTTTAACATGAAACAAATTGGTCGGTACATTAGAGGTCATCTCGCATCTGATTGGCTCGTCAATTGTGCGGGAAAACTAATTGGAAAGTCTCCTTGGCAACAGAATAGCCAAGGTGAAATCCCACCAGCGCCACCAATGTAGTGAGCATCCTTGAGCAACAATAAACATTTCACTGCCTCCTTGATTTATATTTGTATACGGGGATCGTAAACCAGCCCATAAACTCACATATATTATTTTTATTAAGACACAATTCACATTTATTTCCAGTTTTTATGAACAAGTCAACAGCAGACCTAATGTAAACAAATCTTAAATGGGCTTATATTTTCCAGCGCCGGTTCATCCATGAAATATATTCAAACCCGAAAGATTGAATTTTTTCTCGAAGATTTGTCGATATTTTCATTGATTTTGCAAAGCTGACAAACCTTTTCAGGAAAGTTTAATTTTTTAGAGTGGTAACGGCTGTGAAATTCTCTTTCCCCAGATAAATAATTCTTCTTTCTACTAAAGAACCGCTTGGCTCAAGTTTTTGTTAAATTAATGGTTCATAGACGGTCTATTTATTACAGAAGTATCTTCTTACGACTTAAAATTATATAAAAAAAAAATCGGCTAGACGATGGCATGGATGTTTTAACTCAATTTTAAGACCATGAAACCTCTTAAAGGTGCCATGACCGTATCTCTTGATTCACAAAGAATAGAGTGACATCTATTGGCAGCGCAAGGGATTACATATAACAGGACCTTTACTCTCTCTTTGGAGGTTACATAGTGTCGTCTTGTCATAAATACATAATTACGCTATACCTGTACCTATTAAATGTTGTGTTTGTTTGTTAAATGTATTTGCACTAAGACTAAATAGTTATAAGTAACTCATAGGATTATGGACCATTAAGGGTTGGTGTTATTTTAAGTTCACAAAATTTGCTATACGTTCTTTCTTTTAAATTTTATTAATTTCATAAACATTTTAAACCATTCATATCATTGTTGTAATAGTATAAAACAACAAATAGGTACCACATACAAATTTAAATTTTAGTAAAATTGTGGATCCATTACTACCTACCGTGTAAGCACCTATCCAACCTATTCTCACTTACTATGTTTCTAAATCCTTTGTTGAAACCAGTTAGGTTTTAAAAGGAATGTTTGTTGCCATGGAAAGATAGATCTCATAAACTAATTAAAAATTTGCAGAGCATTGTAAAACTGGCTCTAATTAGTTAATTTATTGGAATTAATTTATTTTTAAAATACCAATAGGTGGTGGTATGATATGATAATTTTTTGATGATACAATTCAACGAAGTGTGAGATTAACTTCTAGACTTTAAAATATTGTTTTATTATCTCCAATAAAGTCAGGTTTTCGGACTCTAAGTAGATTTTCTGCTTGCCACACTAGATCAGCTATTTTAAATTATTTATTATATCAGTAAATTAGTAATAAGTAATCATTATCTTTCTTGATATTATTTCCTTATTTTATTTCATACCGCACTTCTATATTTCCATTTCATATATTCCTTTAACAACTGCCCTTAAAACACTTTAAACAAATGAAAAAATTCTTGTCCTCCAACAAAATAAACAATATTGCGGTCTGTTACCTAGCAGCGAGGGCGAAGCAACTACCCTATTCAAATCTATAATAAAAATTGTTAAATATGACAAGCATTAACCCCTGAATGGTCATCCCCTCACCGTGATGACTCTATAGTTGCCTCCAGCCACACTAGTATAGCAGCACTCTACTTCACTAATGACAGCCGAAGAGGCAGTTAAGAGGTAATAAAACGTGTATAAAACGAGTTAATCAAAGCCATGAAAACAATGGCGCATCTGTCACTGCCCTCTTAATACCTCATCAACAACAGTGCACTCCATGCGGCCGTGTTTTTATGACCGGTTTCATTGGAATAGTGGGAAATGTGATAATCTACCCACGAGGATGGTCATTAGTGGATTCAGGAAGATAATGCAGCTGACATGGATAGATATGTACCAGGGAAACGAAGAAGAAAAGCAATTTGTTTTAATTGAAGCAGCTTTTCCGAAGTGTGTCGGTAAATAAAAAATAAATCGAATGATTTAGTGGCGTTTTTGACAATTTTCATACCAATCTGTAGAACTTCAAAAAATGTATGACTTTTTACGGATTAGGCAATTTAACAAATTATCTCGGTGGCTCCGCTTTCTAATAATTTTCATATGCAGTTGATTTCCAAGTAGCTATGAAGGGGGTTTACACATTGTTGAACCCACACTAAGGTTCCTGGAAATCAAACTGCATATGAAAATTATTAGAAAGCAGAGCCACCGAGATAATTTGTTAAATCGCCTATTGTGCTTGCTTTGAATTTTTTTTCAAATTTATTCCAACAAATTGAAATTATCACTTCCCCTTTGACGCATGTTAAAATAAGATGATTTGTTGACGATGACGATGACAATGACGACGACGACGACGACGATGACGACGACGACGACGACGACGACGACGACGATGACGATGCCGAAACAAAGACAAGTATGGTCGTTGGGAATGAGGCGTCTGTGACCTTCTAATAGGAAAACTTCCCAGAATTTTCTCTTGAAGAACGGCCACTGGAATCGACCTAGTTACTGCCTGAGCCAACTTGCTCGGGAATCATTCCATTAGTGGCCTATGCGTTTGGAACTATCTCGGAATTCACAATGTTGATATCATCATAAGTATAATAATGGCCGGTCACTCGTAACGTCCTGTTTATTAACTTCTTTGATACCCTTTATTATTTTATACGTCTTTTTCCCCGCTATAAAACCGCATAATAGTCATATTGATCGCAGGTTTTATGATTTCATTGATCTCAGTTCGATTGGGAATGATTTTAACGATGCAAAACGCCCACCACTTGAATGCGGAATCATCACAGCTTCCGTTAACAAACAATATAACAGAGAAGGATGACACTGTAATTAGGTCATAAATCTAATAATACATCTGAAATTTTAAAGACTTCAGGAAAAGTGAACAAAATAGAATGATTCGAATCTAAAACGTCTGGCAATCTTTAAAAAAGCGTAAACAAGGATTCAACTGAACGTAAACCATTTCATTCGTCCGAGCTGAGAAACATTCCCTGGTGCTTCCTTGGTCGTCGCCAGGGGCGCTGGCGTCACTTCCTGTCCCCGTCCAAGTCGTCGTTACAGAATGTAAGTTAGAACATCACGATGGTTTTTATATGGCTTTTGCTCATATCGCGCCCATACCATTAGTACACTTATCTTTTTGCCTCATAAAAATGCCTCCAATTTTCAAATGACAACCACAAAAAAAATGTATACAAAAAATCAAACTCGGAAAATTAAATTATTTATCAACTCAAACCTTTAAAAATATCATGGTGCATTGCGTAAGGAAGAGGGAGTCAGACGAAGAAGTGGAAGAAAGAAAAAGAATCAGATATAATTTTTGTTGTCTTTGTCTGGGGCTTAACGTCGCACTGTTCTGCAGCGAGGCTAATGGCGACGGATGAATGATTATGAGGATGATTGGGAGATGATGGTGAAGAGTAGGTAAGGATGGAGCGTGGGAAGGAGGCGGTCGTGGCCTATTAGTAGTGTACCTTCCCAGCATTTGCCTGTCGACTGAGGGAATACCACGAAAAAAACCCAGTCAGGAAGGACGGCCGCAGGAATCGAACCCGGGCCTCCGGAATACAAGTTCAGAGCGTTAACCACTCAGCCAACCTGTTCCGTTATCCGTTATTTCCGTTAGTATACTACTAAAAAAATATAAATAATTGTCAAATTTCCCCTAATAATTTTTCAATACATTTGGATAAGGAAGGTAAGATTTACCACAATAAACCCAGTAGTTCGCGATTCCCCCTGCTCCATCGGAATGTAAAGATCGGCCGGAATCGTGTTCGATCCAAGATGGCGGCCATGATAACAAACACCTCTCACGCCAGACAAAGAGGTGCATTAATTATAATTTGTTGGCATGGCTAAGCCGTGTAATTCTAAGAGAGAGACTCTGTTCTTCTTTAGTTAATCGCATTGTATATCACAGCGAAGAGCCTGAAGGTGTTAGCGTTAAGACAGAAATAATCATGCGGCTCGAGCAGGGCAAATATTTGAGGTTAGTTCTGTTCTGTGTGGCGAAATCATATTCGTGGTTTTAGTGTTGGGGTTTTCAGGATTAACGTTCGGTCTCTCGTAAACGGTCAAAGTTGGGCGATATAATGCCAACTATTTGACCTTGGCGTGAAGACAAGGTTTATAGATGTCTATGTGCAACACATGATGCATCACCACATAACCAATAAGAGCAGATTGCAGTCTAAGGCTTCTTGCATATTAAGAAAATGTTGCCATAGTGACCCATGTCAAGGTATAGGCAAAGTTATATAGGAAAATCTGACCGCAGCAATCTAGCGTTCATCTGTCATATTTATAGTGATTACTTAAAAATTAAAGAAAAAAAATGAAAAAAATGAAAGAAAATTAACGAAGTATGTCCCCAATCCCCATACACATTTCCCTGAGAAAATGGAAGTTTCTTATTATTTATAGTCTTGACACATTTTCCTCCTGCCTATTTTTCCTCTTTCTGAACAAGAACAAATAATGTAGTTTAGCTAACTGGCTGTTCAAATGTGCAAAATAAGGTGAGTTTAATTATAATCTACGAATAAGAAATATATATACATACACAAATATACAATTGTTATACAAGATACATACAAATTTAATAAATGATTGGTTATGGTTATCATTTTCCAAAGAGAATCATATTGAGCTAACAACACTGCAAACAAATCGTTCATGACATGACCTAGCTTTGACATGACCTTGGACCCGCTTGGACCTATTCTGTTCAATCTTCTAAATATTTTACTACGTTGTTTTGGTATGTAATGCAGTGTTTTAATGAAGTTATATTGCCTCATTTTTCACTTACTGTAAAGAGAAAAATAAATATTGGTTGATATGCTTATTATTGTAAATGGTAATACATCAAGCAAATACATCGCAATATGATTTATACATTGTTTAAACTCTGCTTTTCTTCTGACGCATTATGTAAACAGGCGCATTGAATTGTTATTTCCAGCACCGAGGGGGGGGGGGGGGGGGGGGGCAATGTGTCAAAGTCCGCGCACGATTTAGAGTCTGTCGACGTCCCGTGCTGTTTTTCACACCCCGTCAGGGGGGGGGGGGGGGGCGCAAAAACTAGATGTATTCTGCAAAAAAGTGTCTGAATGAACCTCCACGCCGACATACCGAGCTGGGTCGTATTACGTGAAGACATTCCATGAGTCCGCATTACACTTGCAAACGCGTAAAGATTCAAACGTATAACAATTAGGTACTGCAATTGTCACGTTTGAAGTAACGATTGACCGACATTGAAAATTATCTAATATTTCACATGCTGTTTGACGATCCTGATCTATTTAAATGTTATTCAAGAATTGGTAGATTTATATCTGGAAACTCGAACTGTATTTCACATAATTTATACAAGCGCTCGGCCGTTTTAGGAAATTGAGAGAGAAAAATTGTTTCATAAAAGGGTATAACTTTGATCAGTCTGATTGTATATTAGTAGCACTTTTTCATTTTTGCTTCGTGTTAAATTAACAAAATTCAACAAAACCGCACAAAACTATGAAATTTCCGATATGATTGGAGACCAAACCCGTGAACCTCAACAGGGTCATTCTGGTACAAGTTTTATCTTTTGGTCGTAACTTTGATCCTGGTCGCAACTTTAATCACAACTTGCGACCGAAAATAAAACGGTCGTATCCTCATTCTTCAACAAGGTAATATCTCGGGATTATCTTCAAGGTCTAATATTGTAACACAGAATGAAACAATTGATGTTTTCGAAACTTTGACAGTAGTACGCCGTGAAATATTCCAATGAACTTCAAAAAGTATGAATTTTTCTTCACGAATTCTTTGGATTTATTCGAAAATTGGCGGTAAAATTCGAAATTACTGTAAAGAATGTTATTTGTTCTTTAATAAAAGTGATTTTGCAAGAGTTCATTAGAATACAATTGACAGAACAACAAAATGGTGATAGCTAACATAAAAAGAGAAACTTTAATATGTATCTAGTTTCAAATGCTTGGTTACATTTTAACAGTTGTTTAAGACTTGATTAGCATGACACCAGCACAATGACAATCCTAGAACCAATCCTGCCTTCTGTTAAACCAAAAGCATAGCATTGAAAATAATCCTAAGCAGTAGGCAAATAATACACGTCAAGCAAAGAAATAAAATGTTTTATTTGTTAGGTATGTACTTCATTGAGACACTTAATATAAATAATAAGTTCCTAGGTTACATGGCAATTTTCCAAGGTATTTGATAGTGTTTTGAGCAACTCAGACAATGAAGATAGTGAAACACTGCTGAATATTGCATTCAGATTTGAGAGACCAAAGTTGACATCGGTGCACACAACATCGCTTTTACACGATGTTGTAGAATCATTTTCTTGACACATTAACTCCAACTCTCCATGAACACTAACCGAAATAGAGAACTCATGCTGGACACTAACATTTACATGGATTTAAAAGTCATCATAGTTTACACTTTTAAGAGAAGAGAGACTCAATGCAAACAAACAAGATTTCTATCCAGTCAAAAAGCTAGGTACCTATCTTGGTGTGTGAGGACAGAAATCACATCTCTTTCACAAGAGAAAAACCGAGAGTAAGAAGGAACATAATATGTTATATGACACATAAGAAATCATAGTTTACGTAGGTAATCAATAATCATGAATGGTCCAAAAGAAGAGTGGGATGTGGGTTCCAACCAACAGTGTTAATCTAGAAAGAACTAATATTAATTTATTGTTGAAATTAAATTGAATTTGTATACGTAGGTAGGTATTGGTAGGTACCTACCTACCTATAAGAATTTTTGAAATGTATACTACCTGAGTTTTTTTTTTATTAGGTAGGTAGGTACTTTAACAGCTAGGTAAATTTAAAAAAATATTTGCTCAGAGTCTTGTTTCATTCACAAATGAGTTGACTATGAGAAACAGTTTGTTCGGCTACCAGAGCAACACCCCTACTAACAGGATCTCTTGAAACACTGTCTTGGTCCTTGCGATGATTGGCCCAGACTGTGTTGAAGTCGAGGCACATGCTGTGAAGGATGCACACAGCCGTAAAGACCAGCCATTAGGAGAGAAGATGACCAGCAGCCCCGGTGTGGTCCACAGATCTGAACCTCGACTAGATGCAGCGCGCGACATTGTTGCGGAAGGACTTGTTGAAGCGGTCTTCTGCCTCGCTGTGGAGATGCTCGAATGGTGTCATCAGCCACGATTTCAAAGCCGCTGTCAGCTGTATTGACAGATACATATCACATGATTAGTGATGCAAAACTAGACCAATAGGACAAATGTGTTTGTATGAAAGTATGTGTAAAATGTACAGTTCAACAAAATTATTGCATTAGATTAAAACAGTTTCTTTCAATAAGAGTTTTTAAATACCTACTTAACAAAGCCTAGATCTAAGAGGACTAGATATTTTAGAAGTCAGTTTCATGAACTTTGCATCTTGTAAATTAGCTAGGTAGGTAGTTAGCACAGTTTGGTCACAATAGCTGAAAGTCAATGTACAGCCGGGTCTAAGTACAAACAACCCATGTGAAACACATGTTACTTACCGCCACCGATGAGCTATTCGTCAAAGACCGAACGAAGATTCGAACGAAGACCGATGCTGAAAACTTCCGCAGGCTGCTTTCAGTAAATCTTGATTACATCCGGGATAGTTTGCTGCTAGGTACATCGATGACTTTCAACGTCGAGTTGCAAGTTAACTTCACATTGATGGTGTTTTTGAACTTTCGGTTCATGTCACGGTGATGAAGGTAGCCTACGGCTAATGTATGACGGTGATGATTCGACACATTGCAGGCTACGATAACATTTCAATCGTCACTCACTAGCCACTGAAAACCACCAGTCGCGAAATACATGCCAATAAGAGCTGATTTCTTGTGCTAGTGCATTAAAACTTGCGAGTTTGGAGGTTAAAATGTACAAGTCTTGGCCCGGCTTGGCCAGTACTGTGCACCGGCGAAACTTTGTTCACTCAAATACCTATGTAGGTAGGTACCTACTAGCTGTCATACGCGGAAGTCCTTTAATCTCTTCATCGTCTGGGTCACACACAACACAGAAGGCAATGTTCTGGAAAGGTGGCATTGGTATTCAGTAATCTATTAGGTTAAAACGAAACAATAACAACACGAAAACAACACATACGGACGGAAGGTTAGGTTAGGTCGTAGCTATCGATTTTCTAGTTCGACCCAAGTTTGCGCGGTATATTTAAACATTCGCGGGGAACAATATTATTCTTATTTCGTTGAGTTAAAAACACTTTCTCGCCCCACAAGTTGATAAAAGAGGTAAAATGATTGTCCGTGTTTCGCTTCACTTCAAAATGACGCCATTTTTTTCGGTCTTATCTTAGATATGACCACCCGGAAATGGTAATAAAGTTAATCCAAAAATCGGCCATCTTGTTTGGTCGCAAGTGCTTCCAGAATTGGTTTGCGACCGGTCATAACTATTTAATCCGAAAAATTAAGTTAAAACCTTTCGAGAATGACCCTTCATGATTATATAAAAGACAAACTTAGGATTACCACTTGGTACATTTTTTAAATTTAATTTCTTACGGCACCCAGCGAGACATAAAAATATACCATTTTCCACCAAAAATCAACTAATTATAGGTAACTAATTAAAAAGCAAAAAATTAAAAGATGTACCAAGTGATAACCCTAAGTTTGTATTTTATATAATAGTGATTAAAGTTTCAAATCATTTCGTCAACCCATTTTGTCTTAATCATATCCAAAAATGGGTCGGCAAAAAGCAGCAAAATCACTCGCGCTTGCATCACCGGAACTATAGATCATTTTTCATTTTGTCTATTATTCGTTTCCCCCAACAACGCAACATAAGTATGTGAACTTCACCTTTTATGTTTATCTTATGCAAAATAAAGAAAAGAAAATTCTATTCTATTCTATGCTTGGCAGCGTCGAGCTAGCGCCCGACTAGATTCTGTGACTGACTGACCCCTGGACTGGACTGGAGATTAACTCCGGGCAACGCCGGGTCAACACACACGCCGTGGAGTTAATTGCAGCGACATTTGCCACGTCATCAATCACGGCAGACGAGCCGGATTATTCAGCTGGTTTTTACTACCGGTGACGTCACTGGAGTCTATGTAATGAAAGAGATGTATTACAGGTCGGATTGTAAGACGAGGATGGCGATAGCAGTCAGTCCCTGGGGTGGGGAGGGAGGACTCGTTAAAGTAGAGTTCTCAAGGAATCAATCGAGATATATATTCTTTGTTATGGACTGAATTCTGAATCTGTCTTTGGCAGGGATAAAAACAATATAAATTGAAGTGGAAATAATATTCACTAAAATATGATTCATATTCATAGTTTGCATAATTCCCACATTGTTGCCACCATCTTGATGGCACCATTCTGCAGAATAGTTGTGATTCTGTGGTTTTTTTGTTGCGATATTTGATAGATCGTATAAATCAGAGATCGTAGAATATAGATCGTAAACGTATTCAATCTTTAAACGTAAGAGGAATCACTCGCTTGACAAAAATACAAAAATACATCGATTTACCTTCATTTATAAGTTAAATTTGACCCGTCTACGTGCCAACATAATGTCCGTCCTTGGACTATTAGTAACTTTTTTACATGGAAAACATTAACTCTCATCAGATCTTCAACTTGGTTGTTAATTAAATAATTAATTTGTTTGTACTTGTCACAAGATCTTTTATTTATCATAAAATAATAATGGTAATATGATATAATAATTATATGATAATATGAAATATGATAAATTTTATCATTAATAGAAGATACAAGTACAAACGAAATGATTATTTAATTGAATACATTGACTTTTTTGTACAGATTTTATTGTAAACTTAAAAAGTATGAGAGTTTCATATTTCATAATATAACTTTGGTTACATTTCTTCAATCCCTCTCATTTTTAACCCAGGTTTTCCTTTATTAATTATTCTCGAATCATATTTTCTTGAACTGTGTCGACATCTTTGACAATTGTTCACGACTGAGAGAAGACAGAGCCTAGACAATGTAAGACATAACCCCACCTGATGTCAGCGGTATGAACTAGCGTCTCTGCCGTCTTATTCATGCATTTGAAATACATTGTGCAGTCATGTGCAGTCGAGAGGAAAGATAAGGTTTACTCCTCTTTTGACAGCAAAGAGAATTGTTTGATTCTTTGGCAGAGACAATTTCAACAGAATTTCAAATAGAATCGATCAGCGATTCTCAAATGGTTTGAAAATGACGTTTTTTTGTCGTGAAATAATGTTTCCGACCTTTTGAAAGAAGAAGCTTCCAAGGTTATTCAAGTTGATTTTATAATGTAAGATTGTGGATAAAAATTGTATTTTTTTCTTAAACACAAAAAGGGTTAGGCTTTTCGCAGACGATTTTTCAGCGATGTTAAATATGAAAATTTTAAAGTAGGAATAAAATCATAGATGGAAAAATCATTGCATGGAACAGAATGCCGCCCTTTTTGTTAACTTACAAAATAAAGATGCTGAAACTGAAGAAAAATACATTTTCAAATCCTAATTTATTGACAGACGAAAAGTTCAACTTAGAGAACTTATAAGTACTGTTAAAGCTTCATTTACCACCAGTCGAATGTCTACGTAATTTCATTCAATATAAATTGCCGACCGATTCATGCTAAAAACTGTCTTAGTCTTAGTACAGTTTACAATAAAAATGGACTCAAAACATGATTCATAAAAGAGTCTCAATAGTATATTTTCATATAAAAGTCATTCAAACCATTGATTACCAAATACTGTTTCAAACGTATGAAAGCAAAACTTCCCAAGATTCTTGGCCAATTCTCAAACACGGACAAAATTAATTACACAATAAAAACACACGTATTTACATAATTTAACCAAATTATTTTTCGATTTATTTGCTTCCACTCTTCGGTGATGACCTGAGGCCCTATTCCACAACTTAAAATACACAATTCAAATGGAATCCGATTCCATTCAATGTTAATTCATATGGCGGTGAATCGCATTTCAGCAGAATCAGGACATCTCAAGTTATAGAATAGGACCGTATGAAGCGACGAAATATTAGTCGCGTATGTTTTAGAATTGTGTACGAAGTTCCAAAGTCCGTTTCATAAGTCATTTACTGTTGTAGGAACTACTTGCCAAGTTCCTGTTATAGAAATCTTTCTCTTCCCAAACAAAACCCTCCGTTTGGAATTCGCCCTGCATTTGTATTCTTGCCACCACGCCACATAGCTTTATCACGAGTCCTAGAGTTCGATCCCCGTTCGAGACAATTACAAATGGCGGGGAGCTCGATTGCAACAACAAACAATGCTTCACTTGTTTTAAAAATAATTACCACTCGTTGGTTTTGCGCTGAGAAGAACATTCCATGTTTGAAAAACACAAAACATTCGTCCGAGAGGCCCAGGAAAAATATACCAACATCGGTTTACGTTACAATTCTGCTTTTAGTCAACAAGGTGTCGGGAGAGTTTTGAGATAAAGCGGAATTGAGGAATGTTTTCGATCAATCTTTTGATTTATCAGCTAGCTAAAGGCACGAATTAAAAGCTTTCGGTAGCCAATATACTATTAGCATGGTTTAGCTTAACTTTGTGTGGCGTAAATTCAAATTTAGCCCCCAGGATTTTTGGACCCCCTACCCTTTTAGTTTTTCGTTGCCTCTACCTTAAAAATCTGTACCAATATGTGCATCTTTTTGTGTTAATTTTTTAAATACTTTATGTATCATTTCAATTTTTTTGTAGTAGGTATAGTTTGTAGTGTATAGTAGTAGTAGCAGTCTTTATTTTAGCTTTCAAGCAATTATCACAGAGGTACAAGAACAATAAAAAGTTTAGCTTACAAAGAATAAAATCCAGACAGTAGAAATGACCTAATTAGGTATAAAATACATTAGCTATTAATCATAAACATTATAAAGCAAAAAGGCCACCAACTTCATCCAAAATCGTAAGGTAAAATATTATAACCTCAGCTCCAATTTGGGTCTGGGGGAGGGCCAAACAAATCAATACGCGGTCCCGGGGAAATTGTAGAAATTAGTGAATTTTAACGCGACTATTTTCATTACTATCGATTATCGATGTTAGTGGTTTTTATGGTTTTCATTCAACCCAAATTTTCGAGCCCCCTTACCCCCCCCCCCCCCCCCCCGCGACTGCGGGGCTGCTACATCTCGAAGTTACGCCAGTGTCGAAGATTAAGACGGCTGGGTAGTGAGTTTGACCTTGAAGAGTTTTTTAATCAATTTTTATCAATATCTTTTTCCAGTGTAATTGTTAACAAAATAGGGCTATGTACGTGAATTCAGAACAGTTCAATGAAAATAATTTCATAGTTTGGAATAAGCTATGGAATTATTTTCATTGAACTGTTCTGAATTCTACATAGCCATATTTTGTTAACAATTACACTGGAAAAAGATATTGATAAAAATCGATTAAAAAACTCTTCAAGGTCAAAATCCCTACCCAGCCGTCTTAAGACTAAGGCATTGACACAATGTCCTTAACATTGAGAATATGACATTGATAGTGTCCTTAACATAGAGAATATGACATTGATAGTGTCCTTAACATTGACTTTAACAGGCGTGCCATCAATATATTTAGTCTAATTGGAGATACTAATCAATCACTAAGTGTTTGGACAAGCAAGATTTGGACTTTAGGTGAAATAAATTAGCACTTCATTAACCAAGAATACCTACACAAAAACTAGGTAAAAATGGTTCATGTCTACAAATACGACAGATTATTACACATTCAGCGATTCATCAAGAAGTATCAAAAGATGAGACGTCAATAAATCCAATTAAGACGAAAATTAATGAAAACGTCAATAGTTTACTGGCACTTATATTACAGGTTGAGTAACATCACGTTATTATTAGCTCAAATATTGAACAAATAAATGAGCTATTTGCCAAACTTTATTACAAGCACGTATTCTATTTTCACTAATCCTGTAATTCACGTTTCATTTCCAATTGATAACTCTTAAACAACTCGGCTTCCCATCAAAGTTAATATAGTAGTCATTATGCACTTAAAATATGTTTATTTCACAAACACATCGAAGCTGTTTTCATTGCTAAACTAAACGTTCGTCTCGTGCATAAAATTGTCTGTTTAAATTGAGAATAAACGTTGGAATTTGCTGATTATAGTTGATTACAATCAATAAATTCCGCCAAGCTGTAAAATAATAGATAAATTAAACCCAATTTCTTGATATACTCCAACAACGCTATATACAGTTTAAGTGGGAAGGGATCCTCAAGTGCACATACTTATACTAACATTGTCTAACATTGTACTAACACTAACATTGTCAAGCTTATATATATATGAAATAATAATTCAAATCAGGAAACACGTCCATTTGTTTGAAACATCGGGGGATGTACATCACTATAATGTAAGAAACCAAAACAAACTACGAAACTTTCAACATAAAACAGCGCTCTATGAACAGGACCTATCATATAAAGGAGTAATTCTATATAATCACTTGCCAAGCTGTATCAAAAAAATAGAAAATATGTTATTGTTCAAACTAAAATTAAAATTGTTCCTTATTAATGGAGGCTTCTATTCAGTTGACGAGTTTTTAACTACTTGTAAAAGTCATGTTTGTGATGACCAGCAGGGAGAATGTGGTAGGTACTTGATTATTCTAGTTTTGTTTTAATACTCTATGACTACACTTCTTTAATTATTATAATTATTTCATAAATGTATTTTGTATTTTAATGTATATACATGTGTAAATTGACGGGTATGATAATACTTACGACTTGAATGTTTCGTTTTATTGACATGACATATACATTGTTTTTTAATTGCATCACTGTAATACTGAACATGTCCTTTGTTGAAATAAATAAATAAAATAAATAAATACTGACTTTGTTTCTTAAACAAAAAGTTTACAAAAAGTAAACCAACAAGAAGGACAAAAAGTTACTATAAATATGGCCAATCATTTGCGGGAATATTTAATTTCAGGCTCAAACTCTACTGTTACAAACGGACACAAAAATTATTTTGGAAATTTACTCCAGAATAAATATGATCGCCCCCTTAATACAAGAAACATGATTTTTAAATATTACATATAAATTTTGATTATAGCCTCATCTTATTATTATTCTAGTATAATTACACGTAGTCCGGGTTAAATATTCAGCAGGATGTAGAAGGCAAGTTCTCACAAATACTTCTTTATAATCATCACATAACAGTTTGTAGATTGTTCCAATTTGGTTTGCGTTTGAATTGATGGCACAGTGTTGCCAAGCGTGCGATGTAACGTGGCGCCAGGCGCCTTGCATGGCGCTAGTGGAATGCTGAGGAGGAGGTAACATATTTTATCTGTGGAATGGTTTCGGGTAAACTTTGTCCTGAGATGAAGCTAGTTCCGTCAATAACATTGTGTAATTACTTTCATTGGTGATTAAAAGCTCTGATGACAATTTAAATTAATTGTGATCAATAAAACTAATTCTTAAATTAAATATATTTTTAAAATTATTGATTATTGTCGGGGATAGGAAAAGGTGAACACATTCTAACAATGTCAGAGATAAGTTAGAGCTTTTCTTCCCTGTAATCAATACCGTTTTTATTACCACCATAGTTCACTTTCATTTGTAGAGGTAGAGGTATGTGTTGGAGGGACAGAAGAAAATTACTTTTTCAAGTTTCGTAATACGTATTAACAATCTATTTATATATTTGTAAGAAAATACATGAATTTAGTCAATATCGAATTTCAATTGCTATTTCAAATATCCATTTAATTTGTTCAGTTCCGTTAATTTTCTTGGCGAAATTGAGATACATTTGACTTTTTTTTACTTATTTTATGTTTTTAATAAAATTTCTAACGTTGAATTATGGGGGAAAAAAATATAAAAAACCAGGAATGTTATTAAAAATACAATGATAAAGATTTTCGTTTTTGACACCTTCGCATTAAAGCATACCAACCTATACAGCTTTCAGTGTGAATTTCTCAGAATTTAAATATGAAGTGTTCATATTCTACCAAATTGCGTCACAGAAATCGAGGTTGTGATATTGAAACTATCTTTATAACTATATAAAGCGACATCAAATTTTTTAACAAGTAGGAAGAATGCAATGAAAATGGTGTATTTTTAATACAGATGCTCATAAAATGCACAACACTGAGATAGTATAAAATAGTAAAAGAATGAAACCTAGATGTAAAACACACTCACAGCGCGGTATTTTATTTGTTTTTTGTCCGATATGATTTGGTTTACGATGTGATTTAATTCCTCGTGTGAAAAATCCGTAAACTTCAGCTGATTGTGATCCGGATTATTCCGGCGACTTTCATCGAGTCGAATTCGGAGTTTCAAATCAGATTCTCATTGCAAGAGAGCGGGAAAGAAGTTTAAAAATCATCAGTTGCTGGAGGTTTGACATTGAGGGGGAAAATTGGGAAAATTTAAGAAATATTTAAAGGAAAAAAAGTGTTATTTTTTTCATATTTCGTGAAATAAATACGAATAAATACCTTGGTATAACTGTTCCTGTCTCACATTTGCAAGTAGATTTTCCGAATAAATTTTTTTGTTGAAATTTACAATTTTTAATAATTTTTTTAACATTTCAACTATATTTTAAGAGTCTTGGGGACCGCTAAGGAAACTGACGGTTGCGTCAAATTTTCCAAAAATACCTAAGTCTCCCCAAGGCTCATTATTAACTCCACTGTTATGCAACTTTGGGAGGTAGTTTTGATACCCATTTTCTCGTAATGCATTTAAGAAATGTTAAGAAATACTTGAAACAAAAAAGTTATTTTTTCGTATTTATTTCACGAAATATGTAAAAAATAACACTTTTTTTCCTTTAAATATTTCTTAAATTTTCCCAATAGTATTGCGAGAAAATGGGTATCAAAACTACCTCTTAAAGTTGCATAACAGTGGAGTAAATAATGAGCCTTGGGGAGACTTAGGTATTTTGGGAAAATTTGACACAGTCCGTCAGTTTCCATAGCGGTCCAAAGATTCATGAAATGTCTTGTAACAGTCTTGCAACTCTTGACTTATATTGAGTTTTCAATATTTCAGATTATGAGGAAATTTTAACACAGAATTGCTGTGTTTTTCGAACTTGCCAAGATAAAGATTGGGCTAACTTAAATTTATAAAGTGATATATCTCGGAAATTAGTTCGGCTACCCCACTTTTTCTTGCGTTTATTTGGTGCAAAGGAAATTATCTATTAAATTAGCATATTTGTTTAGATATCTATCGGAGACCTCTACTTGGGAATCCACCCTTAAAAGGCGGTTGCACAAAATCTTTGAATTAATCGAAAATTCTGTAAATTAAAAAAAGTACATGATCTTTTTGTAAAATTTTTAAATAGAAATATTAATTTGACAAATTAAACATAAAGAAAATAATAACAAGTGTCTATTATTAGTTAAGCCTTTAAAGGTTTGTTTGTATCGTACCTACTAATGTCCACTAGTACAATCAACTAAAATAACATACAAAAGCTAATCGTAATAAAATGTATGACAATTCAATAAATAACATCGTATAGTCATGGGTATATAGTCAATTGACCAATGAAGGTGGGCGTTGCCTTATGAAAGACAAAAGTATTTCCATAGTAACTCCAGGGTTCTTAAAAAAATAAAAAAATTTCTTTCAAACAAATGAAATTCAAAAAGATCAACGAATTTAGCTCACACGTGTTTAATAGTTTAATTTTCCACTTGAAATAGTACAATCAATATATTTAAACTCATATAAATCATATTTGATGATATGCTGGACAACTATTACAGATGCTACAACGAAACAAATTATATTTTGTCAGGTATGTTGCCAAATTGTTTTACTTTTTAATGGCTTCTGTCACTGGATTGTTTCGTCAACTTAAAATGGCCTTAGCTCTCTTATGATAATTGTTAATTGAGACTGAACAATATTCAAGTAGATAGTTTAAATCATTACTATTATTAATGGCAATTTGTAGATTGTAAAACTGTTAAATTCTGTAAGAAACAGCTGTTTGCTGTTAACTGACAGTTGTTTGGTCACTGACAGCTGTCAGTGACCAAACATTGACTTTTGTTTTATGACGTAGTGGGGGGAGGAGATCTACATTGGTCAATTGCTAAATATCCCCGAGCTGAGATACAACATTTTTTAACCATATCTAATTGATCTGGTAAGACAAACACACGAAGATTTCCTCATACAAGACAAAGCGTACGGTAAAAAGTCACCAAGTTCAATAATATGCAATCTACAAATTGACGATAGTGATGTGGAGGTGTCAGACAAAATTGTGACGAGAAAAAAAAACGGCATATCGGTTGGGGAAATGTGGTGAGACCGAGGAAAAGTTAAAAAATGCCATAGTAAGGAACTAGCTGCTTGAGTGAAAGTGGTAGAAGAAGAAGATCTAGTTTATTATTAAAGTTAAGAAGGTCATTAAAAGCAATCTTCTTAGACTTCTAGAGTCCAGTCTGTGGTACATGAAAATTAAACCG